>JALLOY010000784.1:0-10058 GCA_036939835.1 Thalassiosira delicatula
GATGAACTTGGGGTACGTACGGGTCTTATGTGATCCAAGAAGTTTTGTTTATGAGACACAAACAAACAACCAACGGCAAAATTCACAAACGGTAAAAGAAAGAACCAACAACCAACAATGCTTGCGAGCTTGTGCATTGTTGTACACATTCCCAGTAGATAAATAGAAAGAACATACCAAAGCAAGAGTGAGGAGAAAAATGATCTACAAATCTGCTTGATTGGTTTTGTGCAGCACGCCAGACCCTTCCAAATTTCTGGTCGTTCATTGAACTAAAAAGAGAAGAAATATAAAGGTTCTGTTGCATCCCTAAAAAAAGTCAAACAAAAATCACATCATGGCGGTTGTTGGGAACAAAGACTCGCTACCTCCTCCCTCCACTAATCGGAGGAAGCGCATTAATAAGACAAAGAAACCAAGAGACTCGAAAGTCCATTCTTCTGGATCACTGACAGATTCACCAGCAACAAGCAAAGGTTCTACCTTCCAACGTTTAGCTTTGTATCTCGTTACAGCCACCTTTGTCATTCATACATTTGGATTCGTATCCTCCATTGCATCACTGCCGGATATTAAATCTCAAAAAGATCATCTTGGGAGGGGGGTTGTGGCTTCGCATGCTCTCACCAAGAAGAAGGGGTTGAATATTATGGTGGAAGAACAGTTATTGAACGGTGATAGTGGTGATAGTGGTGATGGTGGTGATGGTGGTGATAATGGCGATGGTGACGATGGTGACAATGGTGACGGTGATGACGGTGATGGTGATGATGGCACTGATGATGAAACAGGAAGAAGTGGTAATAGTCATGAAAACAAGAATGAAGGTGAAGGTGAAGTTGAGAAAGAGAGTCCCGCTAATGGTGAGAAAGGCATAGTGTACTGGAACAAAAATGAACCTAACAAACAACAACACAAAGATCCACCAAACGAAAATAAATACGGAGTCCCAACCGCCACGTGGCCCGTCACATCCACCAACAAACAGAAAGACGAATGGATCACCCTTCCCCACCCCGGAGACGAAGCCATGACCATCACAGTCCCACCCTTCTGGTCTCCCCCTGTCCACAACAATGAGCTCATGTCCAAATCCAAAGCACTCTCCATTGGATCCTGTGTCACACCCGACATGGACCTGGAAGATAATCCCTACCAATACCAAGTTGGAGATAAATGTAAACTGGAAGATAGGACAATCTTTATGGCGATTGCAAGTTACAGGGATTGGCAGTGCAAGCATACCGTCACATCCATATTTGAACGTGCTAAATACCCCCAGCGGATCCGTGTCGCCGTAGTCGATCAACTTGTCAACGGGGATGATATATGCGATGAACCTATTGAGGAAACATGCGATACCATGCCCAACCAGGCCATATGCAAGTATCGAGATCAGATCGATGTGTACCGCATGGATGCACCCATGGCGGTGGGGCCGGTGTTCGCTAGGCACATTGGTCACAGGCAGTATCGGGGTGAGTACTATGCCATGCAGAGTGATGCACATGTGACATTCACCCAGGATTGGGATGAGGATATTATCGAACAACAGGAGGCGACTGGGGATGAGATGACGGTGTTGACCACCTACTTGACGGATATAGTCGGGAGTATCAATAAGAAGATGGGTGAGTCGTTGAGGCATACCCGGCCAATCATGTGCAATACGGATTATGAGGGTGGACCGCAGGGGATGCATTTGAGGCACATGAGTCAACCGGAACGTGTCCCACCAAAAGATTTAACCATGCCCCAATTGAGTCCGTGGTGGGCGGCTGGGTTTTCATTTGGTAGAGGGCATTTTTTGGTGAATGTTCCGTATGATTTTTATCAACCCATGATTTTTCAGGGGGAGGAGATGTCCATTGGTATCAGAGGTTTTACGATTGGTTATGATTATTATGCTCCCATGAGGAGTGTGTGTTTCCATCATTATGCGGAGATGAACCATAATCGAGCTAAGGTTCCTCATTTCTGGGAGAATTCGTTGAACTATCAAGGGTAAGTTGGTTGTTGAGTGTTGGCAGTTGAGTTGGATGTCTGAAGTCATTGTTTTGTTTCAGTTGATACGGATATCATTATGACTATCATTATGATTATTATGATGAGCGAAATAGTTTGCAATGTCGCTCACGTTTCCTCTTTGCTATTCTACAGAACTGGCAAAAGGGCTATGGCGCGTTTGCTTGGAATTGTGCATATGAATCCTGAAACAGATCGTTCATCATGGAGTCATAAAGAGGTAAGTTCCGTTTGTTCCCTTAAATTTGTTGAAAGATGAAATGATGGTGATATGATCACTTATCTGAACATTCATTCAATCCATCAATCAATCAATCCGCTTCTATGATATCATAGGAGGACTTTTATGGTCTGGGAGGAGTAAGGACACCCGAGAAATTTTACGAAACGTTTGGAATAGATGTGAAGAATAAGACAACGAAAAAGCAGCTGTGTAAATTTGTGGAAGGGGGTAAGATGCACCGTCAATTCATGCCCTCCTTACGGTACGATGGTATGGGAATCAATTATGACAAGATTCGATACAAACACCAAGAATAATGATAATGATCACTAGAGAGAAAAGTTGTGCAACCAATATATCGTGAACTTTACGTACTGTACAGTGGACTAGAAATCATTGTCATCAAACATTGTCCAGTATTATAAGCTTGTAGACTAGTGCTAGGACATGTGAGCTTATTTAGTCTGCAAACATTAGCTCGGGGATCAAATGCTACTGCCCTTTCATTACTGATTATCAAATTGAAAACTGTTGTACCGGTCTGGGTATCGCCCCACATTTTTAAATTCCATTCACACATAATAAATAGCTACCTCAAATACTCGTATGTGACTAATTTTAGAGAGGATTCATTCGAAACGATGATTGTTAAATGTGATAAAGTTAGTTCAAAATCTACAAATACGAATACAGTTTAGGTGAACTACACGTACTCACTTTCGAACTTCAATCTATTGTTTCACCTCCTCAAACAACAATGCTGCCTTCTTCAATTGGCGTCTCCATGCTTCTATTCAGGCGTCGCACCAACGTTGTTGATCTGAAAACCTGCGTGAGGAGTCTTTTTCATTATTCGCCAAATTTGACTTCTAAACGACTACACATAGGATGTGTTGCATGCAAGTGCTTCTTCTCATCTTCTTTCTATGGGGAGTATAAAATAAATGGGATGGATGGGGCAGCTCTCAACATATGGTATTCTTAATATATTAGCTTTTAGGTATTCTTAGTCTATCAGCTTCTATTGGAGGCCCAAAAGCGACAAGAAGCATTTTTCAGCGAGAGGAGAAATAAAAGCCAATATACGACGTTCAATTGAAACTCGCTCCAAGTGATGCGTCACTGCTCCAAGCGACGCGTCACTCCTTTCTACACGGTCCGACAGAAAAGGAAAGAACAGAATTCAATCCATCCTTGAGGAGTTCATAGCTTGCATACATGGCATCATGCAATAATCATCTTAAAAAGCCGCATATGCTGGGATTCATGACCACCACTATATTCATGCAATTTTGCTTGAAATTTTCGTCAGGCTCCCACCAAAACTCATCTTACAAGGAATAAGATAGACACAAAAGACCATGACACAGTTTACCACCTGATATAATTCAAATGACAGAAGAATGCAAGGGAGCACGTCTCGACCCCATCTCTTCTGGGTGCACTTATGTCATTGCCTTTTTCTTGAAGACAAACAGCAACTTCTTGACTTGCTTGATAGTGAAGAAATTTGGAAGTCTTACATGGAAAAAAGATCAAACTGAATAATTCTGCCCCTATTCTTTGCATCGACGAGACCCAATATTCTGTAAGCCAACGAGTTTGTAATCACTTTGACCCTGGAATGAACGGCCTTCTTCTACACTGAATCAAGTCGTCTGTTATTGGTGGTGAAGTAGATTATACTCCGGTTGCAAATCTTGAAAGAGCTGTCACAAAGAGAGATGATAATAAGGTTATCTTTCTTCTATTTGAAGTTATGATAGCTGCAGTGTTGAGTGTAGATTGACCTGAACTACTCTGGAGGAAATTTGACAAATATAGCCATCTGTGGTGTTCTACACTACTGCCAAGGAGTTGCGTATTCGAGCACAGATTATCCAAGCTTGGCGAGTAGGAGAGAGAACATAATAACTGCCTTTTTCCACACGCATTTTTTATTAATCCAGAGTAAGTGTCAACATTTGCCTTGTTGGAATTGCACACTGCCGGCTTAACACAGTATCCTCGTCTGCATACCTGCATTAATGTTTTGGTAACTCTGCAGGCTTGGTTTATGGGTTGAAAGGCAGAGAAAAGAGTACAAGAAGTTCAAAGGCTGGCAAGCCTTCAAGCCTTACAGAGGAAATAATTAAAAGCCTGGAGGAGTTGGCTTTCATTTGGGATGCCAACAAGGATGCGTGGGAGACTCGCTTTATCGAGCTTGTCGGGTACGAGGAAGAACATGGTAACTGCCTTGTTTCATGTGCCAACATTTTCCTTGTTGGCTTTAGCAGATTGCATTTACAGAAGAAAGAATTCAAAGACGGAATATTATTGGCCTCATTTGGAGCATTTGCTGGACATGATGTAGTCTACATATCAAGAGTATGTCATACACTTTATCTCGAGTTCCTAATGTAGTGAAATTTTACCTCTATAGTTCTCTTCGTGCAGATTTAAATTGATTATGATTGCTGGGACTTCTATATTTTCTATTTTCATATGTCATAGAGCTGAAATGTTCAAAAGAATATCTGCATTGAGTATTACTAGCTAGTACAGCATAGGGATAGAGGTGTGCTTAAAACCCCTGGTACTTGTACACTGTCCATAGGAAATGTTGATTTGGGGTCTTCGACATTTGTATTTGGATGATGTCAAGATGTCCTTCCAATTCTGGACAAAAAAGTTCGCACATTCTATTTGGATGGAGTATCAATCTTGTATATTCCTGGCATTAGTTGATTAAAGATTTCAAATGTTTGTGAGATGCAATCATACTCACAGTCCCCATTGCTTGCTACTTATGCGCGATCAATGAAAACGAGGTGACGCAAAAACAATTTAAAAGGGACCAGGGCCAAAGGGTTGACTGTACAAATCTTCGTCCAGTAATAAAGGATCTTGATTCCAACTTTTGTTGTACCAATGCCACCACCCATAAAGTTGCTTTAGTCAATTCTTTTCAAACATTACTATCCAAATTCAATGTAACATGACAAGAAATATCACTTTGATCACTTGTCGTTGTGTTGTACTCGTTTCCTTCTTCTCCAATGTTAACAAACTTAATACATGTGGCAATATTAGTACACAGCTAAATCCTAAGGACACACACAAGGTGTTCCCAGATCTAAACCAATTATAAATAATGGCCATCCCAAGCTCGGTAGCTACATCGATTCGACCCCACACCGATTACTAGGCTAGAACGGTTGATTCTTTTCATCATCTTCCTGTCTGGTAAAAACGATGCATTTTGGAGTCTGTGATTCTTCGTGTTTTATCGCAGCACTTCCAAAGCCGTACCAATTGCTACAGGGTTGGCAGTAATACTTTTGATTCTTCTACTTTATCTGTGAACTCCTTTGGGTACTGGTAAGTCGTAAGCAGATTGATTGGCAATGTATGAATGTCAAGAAAGCCTGTCAGTCATTTGAACTCCTCGGTAATAAGATTGTCCACAAAATTGAGTTGTTATCTGCCTTTCTCCTTTCCCTTCCCCCTACTGACAGCTCCATACCAGGATGCGGTATCTCTTTTGCCAACATCTGTATCTGTGTATGCAATTTGGATTGAACAAGCGCTTCACGGGCATCACTCTCGTCAATGTACCTCCTCGCAAGAACCAGTTCAAATTCCGCACGACAAGAAGAATCAAAATTAGAATGCTTCTGCTTTTGTTGTTCCGTGACATATCCAGCAGATACAAAATTTCCAAATGCGGTGGTGCCACTTGCAGTTATAAAAAGAACACTGGTGTGTGTACATCCGCCATTTCGAACAATGCGAGTTCTGGAATCAAATGTAAAATTGTGTGCATAGTCTTGCTGTTTGGCTGGACCTTTTCCATCTCCCTGATCCAGTAAATACGTTCCTTTGAAACTCCCACTTTTTCCAACCAAGTTTTGTAACGCATTCTCAGCACTCTCAGCTCTCTCAGCCTTCTCAGTATTCATGGCACCACTATTCATGGCACCACTCTTGCTCGTGCCCCTCTTTAGCGTTCTATTTGTTCCTGCTCCTCCTTTCTTGTTAATTTCTAATTTTAATTTGGTGCTTGTCAATTGGAAGGAATTCGCATCCATAGATGCGAGGAATTCTCCCGCTTCGGGTAATCCATTGGAAGCCAAATCTGCAACCCAGGATCCTTTCCAAGTTAGCTTGTTGTTGTTGGATGTTTTAGTGGTACTACTAGTAGAATCATTATAAGAAAGGTCTCCCTTCCAGTAGAACAAGGGTCGCTTCCAGTCACCATCATTCTCTCCATCGTCAATTTGAATTTGAATTGCTTTCCGTAAAAATACTTCATCTGCTGCTGCATTTTCATTTTTATTTGTATTCTGTTTCTCTTCGCCATTTTGGGGTTTTGAATGACTATGACCACAGCTATCATCATTCATTCGTTTCCTTGTTCTTCTCGTTGCCATTGATGAGGAAAGGGTGCCACTCGGGCCGTGATCATGATCATCATTACAATCACCAGTAAGTGTTGTAGTCGCGTCATCATCATAATTTTCAGCAGAAGTCCCCGTGTTTCTCTCTCGCTTTTTAGTCTTTGGTTTACAAACGTCGGCCTTGATTGTGTCTGATGACTGACCTCCTCTAGCAGACGGTGATGGATTGTTTCGGCTGGACATCTTGAATCTGATGCTATTATCTATTATGCTGCATGTAGCATGCTAGCATGCACTACTTGTATGATTTTGAGCATGTGAAATATTTTGGTACCCGATGTACCGTACAAGTACCGTACACCACCGGGAGTTTAATAATTTCTAATTTCGTCATATTTTGAATTTACAGAAATTAATCCGTCCGTCGTCGCCTAGAGTAGAGCTACGTGTAGCAGCTACTGTTGTACCGTATGTCGGTACTGGTACCCTACTCTACTCTAGAGAGGTGACATGCACGTTTAATAACTACAGTGCCTTTTTATTGGATTGGGAGTTAGAAGTGCACAGATGCCCATAATAATTGATCTGCTCTATTTCACAAAGAGAACATCCCAGTAGTCTTATAAATAGACTTCTGAAACTATGAATCCACCTACTGGTTTGGAGCCTTCAGATACCTGCCCTGTGCATGATCCTCGTATTCTTGCAGCTTCTGCTACAAACTCTCCTAATTCTGCTAGTAGCACAAGCGCAGTGGAAGGAGCATCGCTTATTAGTTTCAACAGTAGTAGCATCAGAAACTCAAGCAGCATGAGCACGAGTACTAGCAGATCCTCAAATTGTCGTTGGGATTGTCATCGGAATTATCGGCGAGCCATTTTGTCTTACTACTGAGAGGAGCAGGATGGGTCCAGAATAAGTACTGTGTCATGTTGGTATAGTTACGACTCCCATCTATTGTCAGTCTTGAAAAGCAGTGATGTTCATATCTGCAATACTTGCCATCTTTTATTTCGCGGCATGGAGCAGGCGGAACGAAGTCAAAGAGATAATAATCCATTGCAACGTACCTGCAAACGGCTCTCATCGTATCATTGGAGAGCAGGCTTTTGTTTTGTGGAAAATGTTGCATTTTGATCTCATTGTCCTTTGCAGATCTTCCCACGATTGATGCGTTGTAGTGAACGCCAACGACAAGCTCAAGCAATCCATGCAGCTCCGCCAGGTCGCCCACGATTGCTAGTCTTTCTTCCCATTGAAACCTTTGATCTCCGCTTTGCAGCCATAAGAAATTGGCCTGTGGCATCGAGTGAGGTGATTGACCTCTCAACCACCCGCTGTCGCTGGGCTGGTGTCTTTTCTGGAGGAATTGCAACCAGGCTTTCACTCTGTCGTCATAGACTTTTGAGGCTGTCAAGTTTGCCATTTCGTCAAAGTTTCGCACACCGCACTCGGCCCGTCCACTGAGGAAATGGTCCACAGGATCTCTCACCAATGTGAGGAAAGTTCTGTTTCCAACTCGCCACGAGGGCATGTGGTGACCATGATTTCCTGATAGGTGCTGAACCGTGGTTCCGCCAGATTTGAAAATGTGTCGGAAGGCATAGTTCTGATTGTTGAGGTCGATTGCAAAACAGCAAGAAAGCCCTGTTTTTTGCAGCAAGGGTTTTCGTTCTGGAAGGCCAGCTTTGACCCATGAGAGGACAGAATCCCTGACAGAAAAGAACTTGCGCTGATGAGCGGCAGAACGAACTAGTCCAGCTTCTTGCATCATCGATGACCATGATAACGGCAATGCCACAGAATCCATTAGCACAGCAACTGTGGTGTTTTTGCTTTTGTTGTTGTTGGAGCCACGGGTCAATGACAAAGAATCCGTGGTGTTTTTTGGTGCGTCTGGTATCATTGGAATCACGGGATGGGATTTGTTGATATACGTAACAGCGTCAACGGGGGAGGGGTCAGCAGCATCAGCAAGAGCAGCAGCAGCATGATCCACTAGTTCAGTGGTTGCTGTCCTCGCTTTTCTGAATGATTCAACAATGTAAGCCTGGTGGAAGAAACGTGAACATGTCAGTCCCATGATTACGACTGCAATCATACGTAGAAAGGTCCTGTTGCGCATTGAAAATCAATAAAGATAGCGAATCTGCTTCAATGTGTATTATATTATGTGTACCGGCAGGATTTATTCAATACATTTGTCAGTTGTTGTATGTTGTACGTTGTATGTTTTTAATACAATATCATTTCCATATGGGGCCTTTTCAATCTCGTCTTTCTGTATATATTTCCAGCATTACTGTAAATAATAACCCTGAAGGAAATTGTCAGAGGTAGGGTAGAGGGGTCACTGATGGATTTCGCCGTGAATACTTTTACTGTTCAAATTCCTTGCCATCATTTAAATAATATCATTTAAGGTAATTCTCCAGCTATGGTAATACTATGCATTTTATTCGATTATTTTCTGCGCTAAATTCAAAGAAAAGCGAACTCCACGGAGCCCGCTACAACAGAATGAAGTTTCTGATATTTACTATCCACACGGTTCACGTACTCGTGAGTAGAATTGACTGAATAATTATTTCTTGCCTTGTTTGTGGACATTGTGCTGGCCCCAATGAGATGCATCCACAATGGGAAACACATCTGCCAGAATCTTCCCCGCATTCCTGTCGTTAATGTTGAATTCCACAAGCGATAAACTTGGGTGGTCCTTAATAAATTGCCTCACCTCTCTGACATGGTTGCAAACAAATCGAGCCACATCTTCTTCCCGATTTGCATTGTCCAGTCGAAACTCGGACCATCCGCAAACTCTATCAAACTTCTCTGCGAGGGACCCCGTCTTTTCCCACTTGCTCCAATTCGTCACGGACCGAAGCCAATCTGTTGTGTTGCGAAAAGGCAGAATCCATGTGGCGTTTGGGGAGTCTTGGTACAATCTGTCCATATGATGTATCTGAGGGAAGACACACAGTCCATTATCGATATCGTTCATTTCGGCAAATACTTGGTAGTCACCACAAGACTTGAAGATGTCTGTATGGTTGTTGCCACCATCACCATCATCATTCTTGTGAATTCCATTGTATATGCATTGGCCACAGAAGGACCCGCTCCTATGATCGCGCTGGTCACGTGGCACCCCCCGCTCGTAATCGCACGTCCAGTGGCTCACGGTGGTTTTGGAGGAGGACTTTTGAAACACGGCTGCGAGGGAGGTGCTTCCCCCCTTCGGCATTCCCACATTTAAAATTCTGGAAAGGTCGTGCGTTCCCAGAATGGATTGGGGCAAGGGGTTCAGGCAGTCATAGTCGTAATCATGATCTGAATCCGTGGTGTTTTTTGGTGCGTCTGGTATCATTGGAACCACGGGATGGGATTTGTTGATATACGTAACAGCGTCAACGGGGGAGGGGTCAGCA
>JALLOY010000785.1:0-10104 GCA_036939835.1 Thalassiosira delicatula
CTTAATTGGTGAACTTAATTCCAAGATAAGTGGACTTAGGTGAACTTAATTCATCGGGTGAGCTTAATCAGTGAACTTAATCATTATCAATTATCAAATGGACGAAAACAATTATCAGCGTGAAATGAAGCTGTTCTTTAAAAAATATTATATCTTGTATTAAATGCAATTCCATTTCCAGTATTCGTGTCACAATTTTTTAGTAAGTATGTTAGTTAAAGCGGATCTTCCTGCTTTGTCTGCAGATTGTACGCCTTCTTGACCTTTTAGAGGGCCACAACCTTGGCAGAAAGTTTGGAATTCTCCCAATCCAACGCCTTGACCTTTGTGCGGGCCTTGCTCCCTCTCCCATTGCAGGCTGACAGTTCCCTCTCCAAATCCATCTTCTACTTTGAGAGATTTTTGGTGGACAGGCTGACAACACCCCCCTCCTCTGCCTCCCTCATTGCACCGGCCTACTGATTCAGCTTGGGGATCCTCAATTGGTAATCCCCCCTTTCCTCCTTCAGATACTTCAACGGTTTGACGGCGTTGTTCATCTGCTCCTACAAGTGGACGTGCTCCTGGTACAAAGCATCGTGGGTCTTTTGCAAAGTGGAGAAGTGCTCCATCGTCTCAGCGCTGGAGTTGACGTGCGTATTTTGGAATATTTCAGGTGGGAAATGGTCTTGCGCAGTTCGGCAGGGCTCATATTGGTCTGGGCTGCAATTTGATTGCAGTCATCCTCGTTGTCTTTGTTGTTGTGATTGTTGTTGGAGTCGCTGGGTGCGCCATCCTGCAGTGGGGAGAGCGCACGGAAGGAGCGCGCCTTATTGCTCCTATCATTGTTGTTGCCGTTGTTGCTCCTCATTTACCCTGAAGCTATAGTGGTCGTTAACAGTGCATGTATCTTGCCCCACGGAGGGCAGTCAAGCTTTATCATTCTATTAGCTGGCCTTACCGGCCGCCTCAACATCTCTCTCAACGATATTGTCGAGCATCGTTGGTGCAACACACATATTGTGCTTCAAGGGGGGGCTTTCAACGTAGGAGCTAGTACACAGATCAACATAAAATCTGCTCCTACATAGACTATTAGTCGCAATGACCATGGTGGCAGCAGAGGCAATGGGCGATGGATCTGCGGCAGAGAGCAGGCTTATATGAGTAGCGGTATAGTACCCAATACCTCCAGGCGCGGTCCGGCTGCAATTGGTGGGACATCGGTTGAGAATGAGCATGGCCATGGTTTGGTGGGTGGAACAAATTGGGATGGTGTATAGAAAACGCTCGTCTTAAAATATTTTTTGAAATCCCATTTTCATTTTGGCCGTTTCAGGTGTTCCCACAATTGCATGGGACCCGGGACCTGGTGGTGTGGGAACCAAAGCGTTTGTCACCATTTTTGTTGCGATACTTAGCAAACTACAGGCACTGGCCCGTCAATGGAACCTTGGGGTTCCATCAACAACACCTGGCCTAGTACTAAGTCCTAGTAGTAATTTTAAGTTTGTGCCTATTTTATGTGTTCCCACAATTGCATGGGACCCGGTACCCCGATGACATGGGAACTCTATTACCACATACCTACCCCAAAACTATGAAGGGAAAGGACTCCGCCAGCTACCAAGCGGACAAAATGGTTGAAATTGCGGTAGATGACGGCGACGGCGACAATGAGTGCGACCCAAAGGAACCGTGCCTGGACACAATTGTAAGATCTGTCAATGGCGGCAACGGAGAAGCGGCAAATTGGACCCGTGACCGCATAGCGGCACAGGACAAGGGTGCTGCTAATCACCAAGCCAGTGTCGCATTTGAAATTGCAGCCGAGGATGGCGGAACTGAGGGTTGCTTTCCAGAGGGATTGTGCCCTGTTGTGATTATGAGATGCGATGATGTTGCAGTTCAAACAACAACAGGTCAAATCCGCGTCTGGGAAATGCCAAAGGACAAGGATGCTGACAGCCACCAAAAAAATATCATTGTTGAAATTGTGGCTGAGAAGGTAGAAGAGGACAAGAACGAGGGTTACTTCCCAGAGGGAATGCGCCCTAATGCGATATCAAAATACAACAATGTTGCAGTTCAAGAAATGACAGATAAATGCTTGGTAGCAAAACGCCGGGGGATGAGGATGCTGCTAGCTGCCAAGCAAACGTCGCTGCTGAAATTGCAAACGAGGATGGCAAAGACAAGGGTTACCTCTAGGAGGGATTGCACCCTGATTCGACTTCAAAATGCAACAATGTTGCAGTTCAAACAATGACAGATCAAATCTGTGACCGGGAAATGCCAAAGGACAAGGATGCTGACGGCCACCAAGCAAACGTTGAAGCTAAAATTGTAAACGAGGATGGCAAAGACGAGGCTCACTGTTTCGTCCAATATGTTTGGTTTGTATGTCGTTGGTTTGGATGAACATGTCTTTGCATTGGGAAGGAAAAGGCAGATACCAAGGCACATAATGAGTCTCAACACCATGCTGTGGATTCAATGGAGAAACCAGGACAGACCAGTGAGGAGGCGGTAAATATTGACAATAAACCAGATATTGGCAAGGATGAGTCCTCTCCTAAAACTCAATCTGATACCAAAGAGAACAAACAAGCAGGTCAGGACTTTTTGAAAGTAACAGAAGAAGAGAATGTCCAAGTTACCAAATCTCACGCAAACGCTAAGATCTTGGAGGAGAATCCTACAGCAGAGGTCGACGAAGACACAACGGATCTGGCAAAGGAACCTGACAAACACCAGCCACACCAAACACCAAACTGACTACAAGGAATCTGTAGCTGCGGACACAATCGAGAGCGGAGAACCCACCCAAAGTGATTCCTCAATCTCCACATTGACTGGCATGGTGAAAGGGGATGATTCAGAAAGGTCCATCCAATTCCAATGAACATGATTAACTTAAAAAATGGGGTACTCTACATGGTCCCCACACTATTTGAAAACGTTGCCTATTGATTTGGCCCATATCACAATTTTATCTACTTAGAGTCATTTTGCATCATGGCCACGTGGTGACCTTTAATGTGGTCCTGATAGCCCCCTGCTTCATCTCAAGCTCACACTGCTGAGACTCAGCGCCTCCCTCTACTGCCAAGTACACCAATACCAAAACGGATGCCTTGAAGAATGCCAAAGATGCAATGTGCACCACTGTGAGCAGTGGAAAGATGGGCAAAATCGGCGAGGAAGACAATTCAACTAAGAAAGACAGTGATGCAACGACAGAAAAGGGAACACTGAGTAATGCTGAGGGAGAGCTTGAAGGTAAAAAAGCAAAAACACTCGATACTGCGAAGCAAACCTGCTTTGGAAGCTATTGCACAAACCGCCGATACTACTGCAGGCACGCCACATCAGGGCAACGATGGCTCCGTCGCAAATGCTCCACAAAAAACTGAAAAATCAAACACTGAACAAGAAGGATCTTCAAAAACTGACAATGCGACCGCGACGATGGCCAGCTCAAGACCAGAAGGGGCCTCGGAACCCGTAAAGGGAGCCTTGAAACCCGAGAAGAATCTTCCGTTGCAAAGGAAGTCCCCAAAACGTAAGAGCTCTTTAATCAAGAGAGAACACCAAAACCCCGGTCGGCCGAGATATGCCGCAGCACAAAACCCTCGCAGTCGCGGGAAAAGACGGCAATACGTCAAGGACGCCATCGATTCCTCCGCGGCCAACCTCTTCGCCAGGCTATAGAGTCAATTTCCCCACGCGTCGTGCTCGAAGGACCTGGATTTTCAAGCCTTCAAATCGAAAGCGACGGCGGCCAACAACGCGGGGAAGAACGTGGGAGGAGGGGGACACGGTGGTGATCGCGGCGGCCCGGCGGGCGGCGGCGGAGGAGGAGCAGGACAGCAGGAGGGGGCGGCAGCGGCGAGGCCAAGAAGATGGAGCCCATCTTCAACAAGATCACGACCAAGATCAAGTCCGTCCAGCTCGCGCAGAATCAGTACGAGCAGTACATATCCCTCTTGAACGCGTGCTATAAGAGCGTGATTTCCGACGTGACGAACGAGCTCGACTCGCTGCGGGCGGGCGTGAACCAGCGATTGGCCAGTCTCGAGAGGACGGCGTTCCTTTCGGAGATGAGGGCGAAGGGCGGCCGGGTCTCACGCTGGCCGTTGTCCTAGGACGGGGCGAGGAAGCAGCTTCCGTCGTTTCTGCCGCTCGTCGCGTTGGCGTTTCGATCGATCGCCGCGCTCGCGATGCCGGACGGGTCCACGTTGTTGTGCGCCGGCGTTGCGGTGCTCTTTCTCTCTCTTCTTCGATGCTTCCTACACGGTGCGACAAAGGCAAAGAAGAAGTTGCGCGGAGGCGACGACGAAGTCATGAACAGTAACCCGCCGGCTCAGGGGACCGACTGGTCACGTAACAGTGCCGGGCGTTTGGAGAATACTAGCAGTCACGCCAACTCTCGCGCAGGACTCTTGATCCCAGAACTCACTGTGGCGAACGGATTGCTGGAGAACAAGAATCAGGAACTGGTCAAGGCGCTCAACGAGACCAAGGGCCAGCTATCCCGTGCGAACGAGAAACTTGTTGGCCTTCAGACCCAGCACGAGATGTTGCAGCGAGAACACGTGGCAATGCAGCAGCGTCATTCTCAACTGGAACACTCCGCAAAACTCGAAGGTACCGGTTGAGGAGGAGATGTGAAACACTTCATAATGAGTAGCCAGGTGGATAGCAACTCTTATTTGAGGTCCTTTTCGACTCCCACCCCGTCGGTCCAGAGCGAGCCCGTTTCTTCCGAACCGAGGGTGACGCTGCCGAAGGCATCCGGGAGACCAATCCTCGATTCGCCGATGCAGAATCGATTTCGAAAGAAGAAAAATCAGCGGTAAAGGCAGATCTAGATTCTAGAGTTACCAGTCTGCATGAGGGCACAAGCCAGCATTTGTTGCTGATAGGTTCCATTTTTAATATTTCCTCATGCAAACGCTCGCGATACTCCATGCCGTACTTATGTATCGTACCATATCGTATGGGACGACGTATGATATGTATCAACAAAATATGATTGAAACAAGATTGACTCGTTTCTTTTCTCGAATGATAGGTATTCTCCATACACGCCCGAGAATCTCGATTGTCAACCAAATGCTCGTGGCGGACCTCAACTGATTTTCATGGATGCGCATGGAAAGTGTATTCAGAAGAGTGAGATTGCGTTTTGCCTCCGACTTCAGCAGCCTCACAAATGATTTACAAGTTGAAACAGAAATTGAATAACGAAATGAGATTCGCCAACAACGCCGCCTTGAACACCCTGGGGACTGTCTTCCGCATCAGCAGCCTCTTCGACCACACTTCGACTAGGGCTACTCCTGCGTCCCAATCCAGAACAGCACCATCGCAACCATTCGCCACGTCCGCCTTTCGGTCCACCCGCGACGGCACCCCGTTCGCTATTTGGGACGAAACCGCCGTGTCTGCTCGGAGGTCCACCAGGAGTTCCACCTCCCGGTCCGCCCACAGAAGACCCGCTCGCACCCGCGTCTCCGGAGTTACTTCCCCATCAACGCAATCGTCCGCCGGGGTGTCCGCCGGAAGTTCCGTCTTCCGGTCTACCCACGGCACTCCTCTGCGCGCACGTCCCTCCGGGTCAACTTTCCCATCGTCGCAATCGTCCTTCGAGACGCCCAGCCAATTCCGGGCGCGTTCGGGCGCCACCGCCCGCCGCACCATGCCCGCTCGCACCGTGCCCGCTCGCCCCGGCGGCTCGGTCCGCTTCGACGCGGAACCCACGTACCTTCAATACTGGTCCAGGAGCCAAGTCGTGGCCAGCCTCGGCTCCTTGATCCCGCGTGACGTATCTCGCAGCAGAGCCCTCGCCGCAGAGGAGGCCGCAATTATCGTTGACAAAGCAAGCCACTGGACTAAGAGGTCAGATTGCCTGCCCGATCACCTCAGAGCCCGAGTGGAGCTCGAGCCAAACCAGAAGGCAAGAACCAAATACTTCCAGGAGTTCCTTACTCTTGAGGAGTTGCATGAGTTCGACCTTGAGTGCAGATCGCACCTCGCCTCCGTCAAGGCCCAACGCCAGGCCAGAAGGCGTCGCCACCAGGCCTTCGATGTCGCCCACATAGCTGCCCTTTTCGACGGAGACGCCGAGGCCCAGGACAATGTGCAAAGAATCAGCTTGGACAGCCTTGTCGCCGAAGTCGCCCCGCGCGGCAGGGGCGCGGAGGCCGGAGACGACGTCCAGTTCGGTTCTGGGGAGGAATCACTTACAGGCGCTGACGAGTCGTGTCGTCATGAGGTTGTGCCCAGCATTGAGGGTGATGAGTCCCAAGTGGCCGCGTCCAACATTTTAAATGATGTGCAATTGGATCCAGATTCAACCGAGGGATCTGTTTCTAGCTGTGCGATCCCGCGACGGCAGACGGGCTTGGCTTGCCAGTTGGGGAAGTACTGGGATCTTCCTGCGCAACGGTCAAGGCGCACAAGAAAGCAAACTATTTGGTTCAGCCCATGGTGAGCTAAAAGTGGTGGCGATGTTCGGTAGCTTGTTGGTATGCCGGCCGAGTCAGTGAGTCTCTGTGTGTTGTTTGGCAGTTAGGTGTCGAGAGCTGCCGCGTTCATATGTTGTCTGAAAGGAAAAGCTGCAAGTAAGTAGTTGAAAGATTGCGCAACTTTCGACTTCGGCTTCACTTTTTATTTCAGAAATACATGAACGGGGCCTCCATATATCTGTGTTGGTTGAAGTAGGTTCAAGTGGATGTTGAGAGTTTTGTGTTGATAGCTGCGCTGTTGAGGCCAATGCCATGTGATATGTAGCAGCTGAGCTAGGTTCAAGGTCGAGTGTTGTCACTTCACGTCTCGGGTGTGCTTTTCCTGAGGTAAGTGCAATTGTTTGGATCACATCTCTCCTGGCCCCATTTTAGTGCACGGGGTGGGAAAAGGTTTTGAGCTTCCCCAATTTCACTGAACCATCTCTCTCTTTCTGACAATGGCGAGTCGTGTCGTCAAGAGGTTGTGCCCAGCATCGAGAGTGATGAGCCCCGAGAGGCCGCGTCTGATATTTTGAATGATGGGCAGTTGGATTCTTAGCTGTGCGATGCAATGGCAGCATACGAGCTTGGTTTAGCATTCTGGAAAGTAATGGGAGCTTCCTGCGCGAAGGGCCAGGCGCACAAGGAAGCGAGCCGTTTGCTTTATCTGATGTTGAACGGACGAGTTGATGTAATGTTCAGTGTTCTGTTGGTATGCCAGCCGAGTCAGTGAGTCTCTGTGTGTCGTTTGGCAGTTAGATGTCGAGAGCTCAGGCCGTGTTCATGCGTTGTCTGAAAGGAAAAGCTGCAAGTAAGTAGTTGAAAGATTGCGCAACTTTCGACTTCGGCTTCACTTTTTATTTCAGAAATACATGAACGGGGCCTCCATAAGTATATCTGTGTTGGTTGTAGTAGGTTCAAGTGGATGTTGAGAGTTTTNTGGCCCCATTTTAGTGCACGGGGTGGGAAAAGGTTTTGAGCTTCCCCAATTTCACTGACTCGTCTATCGCCACTTTCTCCCGTCTGCTCATTTGTTGAGTTGGACTTCCTACTCCAGACATGAGGAACGCGGTAGCAATTCATCTGCTAAATCGTAGGTGGGATATCTCGATCCCAACCATTTCGTCCCATACTGGGTTCGTTCGTCTGCTGTCAAGTACGTCTTGACGCATCGCCCCCTCTAAGTGCATGCACTTCGTAAATTGGCGGACGATTATTCAGTGTTGCAGATAGCTCATCGTCAAAAGGAGATAGGCAAAGTTCCAACGTAGAGAGGATAGGGTCCTCGCTAAAGTGTTTCGTTTGATTCAAGTAAAGCTCCGCCCTGGAAGTGCTGTCTGCCCCACCACTGGATATCGTCACGAATGCCCTAGGGCGCAATGATCTCGGTGTTGCCCTCAACGTCTTTGGCTATTTTGGCTGTTTTTAACTCAGCTTTGGCCGCCTGATTCTTTGACGGCTTCATTGAACATCGATCTTGTGCGATGATAAAAAGGTAAGCGCCGGCTCGTAAGCATCTGTGTGTCGTTTGGCTATTAGCTGTCGAGAGCATAGGCCGCGTCCATGTGTTGTCTGAAAGGAAAAGCTGCAAGTAAGTAGTTGAAAGATTGTACAACTTTCGACTTCGGCTTCACTTTTTATTCCAGAAATACATGAACGGGGCCTCCACATGTCTGTGCTGGTTGAAGTAGATTCAGTTGCATGTTGAGGGTTTTGTGTTGATAGCATGCACTGTCGCGACCGATGCCACCTGTCATGGAGCAGCTGAGCTGGGTTCAAGGTTGAGCGTTACCACCTCACCTTTCAGAAGCGCTTTTCCTGAGGTAAGTGCAATTATTTGGATCACATCTTCCCTGGCCCCATTTTGGTGCACGGGTTGGGAAACGATTTTGAGCTTCCCCGGCGGTCAATTGTGAGTCCCTATGATTCACGTGGCGAGATTGCTGCTGGCCAATGAGCGAGCGGCTTTGTTGAAATTGAAGCAAGAGAGCGCGACGATGAGGGATATCCCCCAGAGGGTTTGCACCCTGCTCCAATCACGAGATGCCATGATGTTGCATTCGAAGATATGGCAGAGCAAACTAGTGACTACGCGATGACACAGGACGATCGTGTTGCCAGCCGACAAGCGAGCGGCGTTGTTGAAATTGAAGCAGAGGAATGGAACGGCGAGGATTATCTCCCGGGGGGATTGCACACCGCTACAATGAAGAGGTTCGATGATCCTGCAATTGAAGAAATTGCAGATCAAATCCGAGACGCGATGCCACAGGACGAGCATCCTGCTGGCCGACAAGCGAGCGGCATTGCTAAAGTTGTGGTGGAAGAGGAAGACGACGGCGACGATGACGAAGGGATTTTGCCTTGATGCAATTGCGAGCTGCAATGATGTTGCAGTTGAAGCAATGTCAGATCAAACCCTTGACTACTTGATGGTACAGGACGGGGATCCTGCCGGCCGACAAGCGAGCAGCGTTGCTGAAATTGTGGCGGAAGAGGCAGGCGACGACGACAATGAGGGTCACCTCCCGAAAGGATTGTGTCTTGATGCAATTGCGAGATGCGATGATGTTGCAGTTGAAGCAATGTCAGATCAAACCCTTAAGTACGCGACGGCACAGGACCAGGATGCTGCCGGCCGAAAACCAAGCGGCATTATTGAAATTGCGGCCGAGATAGAAGAAAAGGACGATGAGGGTTACCTCCCAAAAGGATTGTGTCTTGATGCAACTGAGAGATGCGATGGTGTTGCAGTTAAAGAAATCGCCAAGTGAACTCTTATCTACGCTGTGGCACACGACGAAGATGCTGTCGGCCAACCAACGAGTGCTGTTGTTGAAATTGAAGCAGGGGAAGGCGGCGACAACAGTTGCCTCCCAAAGGGTTTGTACCACGCCGCAACTGAGAGATTTGATGATATTGCAGTTGGAGAAATGGCGGATCAAACCCTTGACTGCGAAATACCGAAGGGCGAGGATACTGTGGGCCACCAAGCGAGTGGGCAATTGTGGCCGAGGAGGAAGAAGAGGACGACGAGGGTTACCTACCAGCGGGATTGCGCCCCGCCCCAATTGCTAGTTTCGACCATGGCGCCGAGGAAGGAATGGCGCATCAACCCCGTGACTGCGAAAGGAGGAAGGATGGGGATGCATCCTGTGACCGATCGAGCCACTTGCTTGTAATTTCTGTGGACGATAGTGACGACGACGATTACAACCCGAAGGAGTACTTCGAAGAGGACGAATCCGGATGTTGCAGCAATCCAGATGCGTTGATCATCGCGAATCTCGAGGGATCACATCTCCGGGAGATGTCGGGAGAAGATGAAAACGATGAAAACGATCCGGGGGTTGCGACGAGAATGGAAACCGCGACATCCGTTGACAATGATGCTGGCAGTCAAGAGCAACAGCACGGAAAATCGAGCGAAGAAGTTTCCCTTAAGAAAAACACGGCGATCAGGGACGGACATCCCGCCGCGGATGTCGGCGCCGATCTCGAGCACGATGATGGCGGTGAACCTTCCGCCGACGACGTCGGGGGCATTCCCTCGTCCATCGAAATTTTGCCGATGACGCGCGCCGTCGTCCCGACCCCCGCCGCGTCGGTCCCG
>JALLOY010000786.1:0-10074 GCA_036939835.1 Thalassiosira delicatula
AACCTGGCCAAGAACAAGGGGAGACACAGCAACTTCCACGCCAACTCCAATTTGAACGAGGAGGGCGCAACGGTGGTCTCCACGGGGGATGCTCTTGGGAGAGACCGCGAAGGGGAAGTACCCCGTCCAGGTCGTTCAGACGATGAACGAGATCATCGCCAGCGCAGAGCATTTCACCAAATATTCCATGCCGGGACCAAACCTCGCAGCGAGACAGCGGTTCGTGGGCGGACAGGGCGAGCGTGAGGACATGGGCGTCGACCCCGCGGTCGCCAAGGCGGCGGTGACCGCGGCGGAGAAGAGGGACGCCGCCGTGATCGTCGTGTTAACGTCCCACGGAAACTTGCCCCGCATGATCTCGGCCTACCGACCCAACGTCCTGATACTGGTGTTCTGCCCCAGTGCCAAGGTGGTGAGGCAACTCATAGTGCATCGGGGCATCCATCCCATCCACATCAACGACATGCTCGCGGATGTGCCGGAGGTCAAGCGTCCTGCAAGGGGTATCCAGTACGCGAAGCAGTTCGGCATGGTGCAGGACGGCCAGAACGTGGTGGTAGTGACGAGAGAGACAGCGTGCAACGAGCTGACGACAGACTTTGCCTCAATGAAGATAGCGACGGTCCCCTGAGCGCGGTCCTACTGACGAAGACGAAAGCGCGAGCGTATCTGAAATTCAGCCCGTTGTGTGGCGTGAGGGAGGAAACGACGGATTGGGCTTTTTGTAGGCCCATTTTGGCACTTAAACTGTGGCAACTGGCGGCCAGCTCCTTGCAGGGTTGACGGCTAGGATTGCCGTTGATGGGCACATCTGCCGGGCCCATCTGGTGCACGGGGGCCTGGAGCGCTTGCATCCATTTGATAGTAGAGGAGCGTGACGGGAGGTCGACGAGAAGCCGGATTCCGCATCGGATCCGGTACTTGTCGGGAAGTAACAAGAACGACCACCTTCGCGTCGAAGTCGTACCGCGCGATTCACGGGGTGAGCAGATCGGTTGGTGGCCGACAATTCCCTGCGTTGGGGTGCCGTCGCATGAAGAGGAAGTGGGCCTACGGAGGTGGTTTGTGTAGGGGATGCGTTGAGACGGATCCCATTTTCTTGCTTTTTTGCCAAAAATAAAAGTTGGTTGTCGATTCTTAAATAAGGGTTAAACTTCATCGCCAAAAATATCGCGATCGGTGATGTTGCAGATGACAACTGAGAAGTATCCTTCAACGGTCCTGACGTGTTTTTTGCTTTTTACTGCATGTCGCAAATCGACCCTTCCGGTCATGCGTGCCTTGATAATTAGATCATTCGTCATGCTTAAGGTGTATTGCAAGTAAATTGGGTATGCACAGAATAGTACTAATGCCTACTAAATGACATCTAAAAAATTTGTATTTAGGCCGGCACCGAGTTCATAGCGTAGAGTGTAGACTGCATGTAACATGTAGGAGTAACTGAGTACCATAGTAGATGATGATGATGATGATGATTATTTCGGTATCCACCAGATTGATATTCACGATAGTGTCGTACCCAAGTTGCAGTCTTGGAAAATATCGTCGACAACCCCGAACGGTTCTGACGATGTCTCTATACATATGGTCATTCTGACCAAAATTGAGCTTAATCGGTACTAAGAAGACCTAAGTATTCCGCACCTAATTCTCGGAATGACAGATTGCTTACAAAATGATTGGTACGAGTAATTAGATACTAGGAGTACATTTTTAGTATGATGAATGTAGGAAAAGTCTCACACATGGCTCGCCGTTCATACCACATACAATTTTGCTAAAAAAACACCGCGAAACGCCGGTTCCCGACCGGTTCCGTCGACCTAAAAACGACAACGGGTCAACAACACGGGCGGCATAATAATTTGGCCTTTTGGAGACAATCACAGGCGTGGTGTAGCGTTGTAGGCAGGACTCTCATCATCAGCATAATCACCAAAACAAAGAAATCGAGTCTGGCCTTACCTCGTTTTGCCTTTTGATGCTTCAACGCTACAATTACAACATCATGCAATCCTCGGATCAGATGCACCAACCCAGGGACGAGAAGACGAGGAGCCACTCCTATGACGAATTTGACCTCCGTCGGGACTATCAAACCGCCATCGAGTGCATCGTCCAATGCGAATCCATCATCAGCTCCCTACAAGAGCAGGTCGCCTCGAAGGACGAACATGTCGCCTCGTTGGAAGCGAAGATCGTTCAAATGTCGCTGGAGCTCGCATCGTCGAAGGCGTTTGAGGACCAGCATCGATCCAAGAGGAGGGTTTCAGCCGACTGCAACGACGACGACGTCAGTCTCGACGACGATGATTGGAAACCCCAACAGTTACGAAGACGTTCCATCGGCTCCCCCGTGGACATGATTGCGAGCTTTTCGGATGCCATGACTGCTAATAACGACGATGGCGCCAAGAAGAAGCATCAACAAAAAATTCTTCACCGCGCGAGCTGCTGCGAGACGACTGGCGCGACGCCCCCCTCTGACAGCCGCAAGAAATTGCCGTTCTCGTGGTCCACGGGATCGATGAGCTGGGGGGGGATGGACTTTGATGAAGACGACGAAGATGATGATACCGAAGCAACGCAGTCCACTACGACGGGGGAGTTCAACCTGTCAAACTCGAGCAGGATGTCCATAAATTTTGGACATTTTTTCCGCAAGAATAGAAACGGTGGCGCCAATGGTACTCTGAGCGAGCTAGAGGAGGCAAGCATTGGAAACGAGAAACAGAACCAATCGGATCGCGACAGGAGGCAAAATCTACTACGAAGCCGACGCCCTCGTAACACCACAAGGATGGAAGTGTCGCAATTGAAAACGAGTCTAACTTCGATAGAGGGAGTGGTTTTCCCGCATTCATTTGAAGAAGTCGTTAATAAGGGGTGCATCGATCCGAGAGACAGTCTGAAAAAGGCGAAGTCGCTGAGAGAGTTGAACCTGCCCAATCTTAGATAGGGTGGCAAAAATGCATCATGATGTATTTTGTAAAATGGAGAAAAGTTCGTCCCAAGTTCCATATACAATTTGTTCTTAATCTTGGTGACAGATGGAGATTTATTTGTCAGCAATATTTGTCCATGAATGAATTGGGAATGAAATAACATAATTGCTATTTATAGAGAATTTAAAAGCATTATTCTGTCCTTCGGGATGACAAAATTATTACTAGTATTTGCAGAAATGGTGAGATGCATTGAAACATGAGCCGACTGAAAATCAGTTTGAATTCCACTGTGACCAGTGTGCCTTACTTCTTTAAAGAAATCCGTTTTCAGTAAAAAAAACTGTTCCGCAATTAGGACTAGGATTGCATTTGAGGATGTTTTTTCTGGGTCAACAGTCCCTGCCCTGCACGACAATGTTTTGTTTTGGGCACAAGAAACCTGCAAAATTGAAAACCCATGAATGATCCTGTGCACAAGATGCTCTGACACATGCTTGTTGCATTTTGTTACACAGGCCCTGGAGTAGAAAACAGTTACAATATATTCCTGTTTGCATTGCAATGTTTTTTGTTTAGTCCTCACGAGCGTTGCTCCCCCGACCTTGGGATACTTGCTTTTGAAGGGCGCCAATTAATCCACCAGAAAGATAAGAGTGAATTGAGCTTTTTCATCAAGATATAGACTTTGTTTTTCTCTTGAGCATGAGCAATTTTATTTAGTATATCTTATCAAGGGGCGGCAAATCCCAGTGGTTCAAACGGCCATTTGAAGACATTGAGAGCCAAGATGAGATATCTACTGTGATATGGAATATCTTCCAGAACACAATTTATTTCAATGGAATATTTAGCCCCTTTGTTAATACTAACAATTCCTATGTAGATAGATATGTAGTACAATTGCACAGAGCCAGAAACTTCTCAAAACATTTATCACCTACACCATGGTAGGTGGCGGCTCCCCTAAGATCAGCACTGTAAATTTTGTACACAGAAATCCCTGAATGCTATCAATATGTAACAAAGCCCCATGTTGTTCTCCTGAACAGAACCGTTTGTTTTGAGCCAAAACAAAAATAATATTGAGACTAAAAACGGGGTGCTGTGCTCACTATGGAGTGGTACCAGGGTGGGGAAAGTTTGTGTATGACTATTTTTTGGGACGATTCAATTCCCAGTCAGTCGTACTTCCTCATGACACAAAGGCAATGACCCACTTCACTGGGTTTGTTGGCCAGTGTGGCATGTTGGGTGAAATCTTTGAGGAGGGCGTTTGACACTTCATGCCGTTACAGTCGCCATCAGCAAAATTCTTGCCAGTACCATGACCCTATGGTAAGAAGTTGACTGAAACAATCAGCCCCCATGCTCATGCTTTAAGCCAAATCTCACTACTGTGACTCAAAGAATCGGGGTTTGTGGAAGGTGTCAATGTAGCCAAATGAGGAAGTCATTAGAATTAATTTTATCATAAATTGTTTGCGCACGGCATTATCCAATCTCTTAGAATATTAAAAACTTTGCGAGCCACTGTGTACCACTCGGGTGGGAACAAAATGTAACTATCAGTACGTGTGACAATACATTTCTGTATTTCAAGTGCCAAAATGCTGGAAAATCTAATTTCAAGTTGATTTGCGGTTTTAATTTGATCTGCGATTTGAAAACTCTGATTCTGATATTTATCTAAGGCCAAAGCTTCCTGTTTGTGGAGACGAGCGACTCTGGCGACTCTGTCTTCTTTCTTCAAATGATCTCTTCAGGTTGGAATTGGTAAGATTGGGTTCCAATAGTTTATCAGAACTTTGACTCTACCAGTGGGCCCAAATAGTTCTTGTGGATTTTCTTGGACTCAATTTATGAAGCAAGTACGAAAGCATGGAACGATTGAAAATGACAATGGTTGATGCATCAATTGGTTCTGCAAACCTCATGATTAGCTCCGACCTCAAATTCCTTTCAATGGGATCAGCCCTTACATTCACACTTGGATTGATGCTTGGAATATCGATTAGCAAATCAAGATCCTTCATTCTTGGCTTTCAGACTTCATTTTGGAAGCTCAGTTTTGAATTTGATTGCAACATGACCCTTTTGGCGGACTTAGAACCACCTTGCCATTCTCGCAAAAATCAACTTTCAGTTGTCAAACCCAAGGATAGCTTCCAAGTGAGATTTTGTTACTCTGCTTCATTTTGAAATTTAAATTGTCTTCTAAAGGTTTTCAAACTGAAAAATAGAATCTCGAGTATGAATTAATCACTCCTTTAACAACCACATCTTCACCAATTGAATTGCTGGCAAATTCTCAGAGTTTATCAAACTTTTGCTTTCAACCGAACCTGTTGATCACTACGAAGCATGAAATAAGCACCCCCGGTCGCACTTGATTACCACGAGAACAACAGGAAATCAACCGGGAAAACTGCTCACATTTTCAAAGCACCGGACGAATTGCAATTCTCAATCTCGAATCAATTATACTTGTCTCAAATTTACTATGGCGCAAGTTCTCACAATGCAGCCATATGGCCAATACCACGCTTCCAACTCAAAGGAGTACATGTCTCTGATGAACGCGGCCATCAACAACTTCACTCTGGATCAAATATTTCAGCTCGACCCTTCGAACGTGAATGACTTTATCGCTCAAATCACCAAACTTGGTCAATACTACTGTTATCTTGAAATGACTTCCGCGTCGCAACTGAATGCGATATTGATGCAACAACGGCAGCCATCACCTATCACGAGAAAAGGGCTATCATCAACACTTTCGTCGAAATCTCAAGCGACGCAATCCAGAAGAACGCCACGATGCTCTGGGGTGCGAAAGACTGGACTGTCACAGCAGACAAAGAAATTCAAGACCCCACTACCACACAAGGCAAACTCAGGAACAATGGACAGACTCTCACGGCAGATGGGAAAACGCTGATGCTCAAGCGCTTTTAATCTCAAGTTCTCGTGCACCACTGATTAAAGCCTCTCGATGTCAACGGACGCAAGGCTCTCAAAGTCAAAAGGAGCAAATACGGATGGGTTCACCGCACTAGCGGAAAGCTCACCAACAACGGTCTGACGGTCCTGTACCCGACGATTAAAAAGCTGCGTCCTAACAAGCTCATCACAGCTTACGACAAAATATCCAAAATCAAGAAGATCCTCCCCGCAAACTACAAGAGCGATATAAGCAAATGGGACACGGCCATGGAGCAAGCTTGGATCAATATTGAGCTGCTGCTTCAGGGAGAATATTTGGACACTGCATTCAAACTCGATTACCTCAACTTATGTCTCACCGTCCAAGTCAAATCACGAAGTCTCCTCCATCAAGACACAGTGGCAAGTCGGCACCACGTTCCCAAGAGATACACTGCGATTGCGGATCACACCAAGATGTACGTCAACTACAAAGCAGATGGCACTTGGGCTAAGGAAAATGGCTGAGGTCAGCCAGATAATTGCCCTCACCACCCAAGTACGATATCTGAGCAGCAAATTAAACAACACGGTCGCTCTTGTCACGGAAGTTCAACAGAATGCCACAGACAGGGCGGCAACCACATCTGGCTTGCGCAGAAATAGGTGCGTCTGGAAAGTTGCTGAATGGCGTCTCAAATATGACGCAAGGAGGAACATTGGAGCGGTGGCGTTCCCCACAACGACATGTACGCTTGCCATCCACCTGGCAAGCATACTGAATGGCGAAAACAAATAGACGACCAGAGGAGTCAGCCTAGGAATCAATTCAATAAGGCTAACCCTTCCACTGGTTCTGAGACAGTAGTCAATGATGCCACAAAAAAGAAGCTTGCCCTCAGCGAGAAACTTTGCACTGCTCTGACCACCCAAGCCGGTCTTTCGCAGGACGCCTTCACAAAGATTTGGGACGATTCCTGTAAGGAGTCGGGAAACGCCTAGGTCCAGATCCAGGGGGAAGTCTTATGTTTATATTAATCGTTCTGATGGTTCGACTTAATATTCTGATCCAAATGACCTTAGCTATTCCAACCCTACTTCTATCACTGTTCAAGAAATCAATCACAATCTCCATAACCTTCGAAAGAAAATGCCAAGAAACTACAAGCTTGCTCTTCTGGGAATCCATCAACTGGATCTTTTACATCATCGCCCCCACCATATGGGTTCTTATTCTCTGCGGCGCCGAGATACTGCAAAGTGCCTTATTCATCCCAAAATGGACTTGGGAATTATTTTGGCATCCAGACGGTAGATCTCTCTGGCGGATGCTCTCTGGTCCTGAAGGAAAACTAGACCAACAGGACGACGGAGAGTCCGAGCCCCGCAGAAAAGACTTTCATCAGAGACCACATTCCAACCCAAGAAGATGGCGTAGAAAGTGGAAGAAACGCAAGGAAGAGGTCCCACCCAAGAGGATACTCGGTTACGACGCGAGCTTATGCATGTTCTCACATTATCAGCTGGACCGGAACAACATGAATAAATGTCAGATCGGGAACGGCACACGAAACAACGATTCGCTCTAAGACGCCACGGCATCAGCAATGGCTTTTACCGAATACTACGCCTCGACATACTTCACTGCCGAAAAGATATTCTAGCGAACCAGACCAAAAGAACCTCCCAAAGGATGGATCGCATCGCTGATTGTTCTCATCACGACAATTGCGATCATATCCTTGATGACGATTGCCGCATCTATACGCCTCGCGAGAACAAAGCGCAAAAAGAAGAAACGAAGGGTCAGAAAACGATCCAAAGAGGCCGCAGCAAAAATCCAGATGGAAAATCAGAAAAGAAAGCACGGCGCCTTTACCTTTGCTTATCGGAGCATCACAACCCATCCTGGAGGATTTTCACTACAAGACTCCACGAATACTTCCACCCCAGCTACTTCAATGCCGAGGACGGACGTGACATTTTTCATGACGCCAACAAAAACGAACGAGCCTCCAAGAGAGAGACCGCCACTCTTCCACTGGATCCCTTGATCGGTGCTCCAATTCGATCGAACGCAATGTTCGAAGCCCCAATACGAACGAGTCCTTCGATTTTTAGAGGCAATTGCAACGAACAAGAATGCGCGCGAGATCTTACCTCGATTTCAACAAATCCTTTGATCGGTTCTACAATTTGATCAAACAAACCCATCGGACACTTCATTCGACCAAGTCTATCGATAAGCGACGCTTCTAAAAAGAAATATGATCCAGACCAAGCCTCCGACGGATACTGCTCTATTTTCATCAGATCCTTCAATCGGTACCGCATTTCGATCGCATGAATCGACCGGACACTTGATCCGATCAAACTCATCGACATGCAAACTCTCCAAGAAGAAATATGCTCCAAAACGAGTTTCCGAGGGAGAACATGCCTTTTTTTCGTCAAATACATCGATCGACACCACAAATCGACCGCACGACCGAGCCTCTGACGGAGATACTGCTCTATTTTCATTGGGTCCTTCGATCGGTACCGTATTTCGATCGCATGAATCGATGGGACACTCGATCCGATCAAACTCATCAATATGCGGACTCTCCAAGAAGAAATATGCTCCAAAACGAGCTTCTGAGGGAGAACATGCCTCTTTTTTGTCAAATATATCGATCAGTACCACGAATCGACCGCACAAATTTGCCGGACACTCAATTTGATCAAAGCCACCAAATCATGAAGCCCAAGACAAGACGCATTCTCCGGAGACATCATTATCGTCGGCCAGTGCCCCGATTCACTCGGAGACCTCGATCGGAGCCAACATTCATTCGGACCCCTCATATTGTGAAGCATGCAACAGCAAATTACCAATTGGCGCCCCAATTTGCTCAGGCGCCTTCACGAGCGCTCAAATCACGTCAAATTCTTCTATTGATAAAACTTGCGTGGCGAATTGGATTCCGAGAGGATATTCTCTGAATACATCAGATTCACCCTTTGATGCCTCATTTCTCTTGGAGACTTCCATCAGTGCCCAACTTTCTCCGGATCCTTCAATTGGTGTCTTCACAACTTCACTTGCGGACGCAGACAAAGAATTGCTGAACACCCAAATCCCTTTCGATACAGACTCCATATTTTTTGTCTGCAACAATTTGACTACGGGCCACATTTGAAACGATGCAAGCAAATTTATACCCGGCTCAATTTGCTCTACAGGACGGCGCCTCACCACTGCAAACGGCACCGGCGACTGTGTCAACGAGGGAACAGTGTGCATCCACCTTTCAGATGATAATGGCAAACGCCATGCTTTTGTACTCAACAACTGCATTTTTCTCCCGGACTCTCCAGTTAATCTGCTGTCCACTCGGCGAATGGCTGAGAAATTCCTGGATGACAATGGAAATCCTGACAAGGAAACCAACATCACGTCACGGTATTCTACCCACACACTTCCATGGTGCTTCGGGAAATATCAGAAGACCTTCCCCACTCCAGTCTTGGGTCTACCGGAGCTATTATTTGACGAAGGTTTTGGAAAATTCACCAGCTACTGCATGACAGTTGGATTGCACCCCCGACTTACTCATTCTTGAGATCCTCATCCACGACATCAGGCAATTTGGATTCGAGCGGCCAGTATTTTATGGCGAATGAAACAATAAGTTCAAGGATGGCAACGGCAACTTCAAACACACCGTGTACGTCAAACCCGTCCAGTCAGGACAATCGATCAAGCACAAGATATTGCAATCTGACAAGAGAGAATACCTGGTTGACGGAATTTTTATTTCCCCTTTGGCCCAACCAGAAATCAGTGGCATCCCAATCACAACAGAGCAATATATTTCTGAGCTGCCCAACCTTACGAGGGAGCAGCTCCACAAGATTGCCCACCCTGAGATCTTAGACAATGCCAAACAAGAATTGATGAACCTTCATTGCAAGATGAACCACCAATCTTTCCCATCGCTAATTCTCATTGCTGAGAGAGGACAGATCAAGAAGTCTTTGGCCAAACTCAAAAAATGCATTCCTGTTTGTATGTCTTGCACTTTCAGAATGTCGCACCAGTGCCTGCTAGAATGCAGATTGCACAGGGGCAACTGCCAAGGAGCGGTAACCCTAATAAAGGTGAAGGGATATCTCTAGCGCAAGCCAAGATAAATTTGTGAGCGCGCTAGGTATCATC
>JALLOY010000787.1:0-10066 GCA_036939835.1 Thalassiosira delicatula
TAAATTATCTACCTACATACGTATCTAGCAAACTATCTACCTACGTACGACCTACATAGGAAAACCCTCGGTCCTTGCAGGCGAAAGGAACTTGTATTGTTAGCGTACCTAAGTAGGAGTATTGTATGTACACAATGTTGCACCATTATTTGAAGAACCATCCATCCACCTGCAACGTCCGAGTGTTTGCTCGTTTTAGCGATAGTTATACACAGATATTAGTACCAAACCTACATAAATACATCGCCAAAATAAGCAAACACTCGGACCTTGCTGCCCGCCCGACATCGACATCGACATCGACATCCATGAAATGAGGGTCCTTTGCCTCCACCCGGCGGCGTCCTCCGCCGTACAACTCAGCCGAGACTTCCAAAAGCTGGAAGAGCGACTGTGGACGAAGCACGGCATCGAACTGGTATTCGTCGACGGTCCGCTGCTGGACGCGCGCCCCGGCGACTCCCTCGACGGGAAGGACGGAGGCGTCCGCGCCGCGATACCCGCGTCGATCGGCGACGGCGACGGCGTCGTCGGCCGCGTCTCCCGACGTTGGTACGTCGCGGAGCCGGTCTCCCGCGGGGCAGCCCTTCCGGGGACGACGGCGGAAGAAAATCCTCGGCCGCCGCCGCCGCCGTCCGTGCGATACTCCGGTCTCGACGCGTCGCTGCTTCACCTGTCCCAGATTTGGACCGGGGGCGGGGCGAACGCGTCCGACGACGTCGGAGGAGGCGCGCCCTTCCAGGGAGTAATGGGCGTCGGCCAAGGCGCCGACGTGGCGGGACTGTTGCCCCTTTTGAATTATCAACACAACGAACTCAACGACGACGAGAAGGAGAACGGACAGACCATGTTCCAAGGACTGCAGTTCGTAGTGTTGATCGACGGGATGGATATTTTGAGTCTACGGGAGAACCACGACGACAACGACGCCGGCGATGAGGAATCGGAGAACGATTTCTACGTGGGTCCCGACGGCATCAAAAGCCTGCACGTTATCGCGGACCGGACCGATGACGACGTCGTCGACGCGAACCGGACCGACGGCGGCGAGAGACTTGCCGGGCGCTACGGTCCCAACGCCCAGGTGCACCGTCTCGACGCCCGAAATCGCTCGCCTTCGTCCCTGTCCAACGCCGTCGGCAAATTCCTCGTGGCCCGCAAGAACGAATCGCGGTCCGACCCCCGATCGCGGGAGCTTCTTTCGTTGCGAAACCGGTTGCGTAACGCGGAGCGAGCGGCGACGCTGGAGATCGCGAGAGAGATTCGGGAAAATCCACCGAAGGCGCTCGTGGCGGCGATCGGGCCCGCCTCCGTCATGGGAGCCGGGGGCGACGGGGGGGAGGAGGAGGGGGGATCGCGGGACCGGCGAGCGGGGAAGGAGGGCGTCGAGGTGGGCAAGGCGGTGGGAGCGTGGCACGGAGCGCGACGAAGGGGATTTGGGGAGGAGGGGGGAGGCGCACCTTGCCCTCAAGAGTTTTTGCTGAGGGAAGGGGAACGTTGACCTGGAAATAGTTACCGGTCGGCGTATCGTTTCATGACGAGAGGATGACAATTCAGCTACGATTCATAAGCGACGTGGTCCAATATTTCAAAACTGTCTTTGGAGGAGAGTTCTGAATGAGAAGAGCACGGAGATATTGTTGCATGCTATTCAATTCACTTTGTAGCATTTTACATGACCAGGTCAGACAAATTTAATGTTTTGTTCAACCCAATATTCATTAAGCCATGCCATGGCTACATCAATCAAGGAGACAAACTATTCAGCACCGGCTGCTTTCATTGGTTTCTTTTGTTTCTCTATCTAATGACTAGGCCTGACAAATATCAGGTTCCGTGGCGAATGACAAACAATAATGGCGCCTGTTTCTCCAGATGATGCATTCTTAATCTGCTGGGTTCTTCTAATCATGTTATATGTCTCTGTGACAACGTGCAGGGCCTACCTTTTATCAATTCATATATTGAATCACTTGACCGTCCTAAGCAATTGCCCAAAGGTTTAAACCAACATCTTACATCAATTTGATGTGGGTCATCCTGCATGGCGGCTCCAAACCTTAGGCAAGGACAGTAATTACACATGAACAAGCCACAGTATGGAGGTATGTATGCACAGCAAAGGATAATGCCTTGAAGTGCAATACAGTACATATGGTAGTACTGCTTTCTCTGGATCATGTGTATCTCAGCCTAAAAGGTTCTCCAAAATTGCCTTCGTTTACACCATTTGCAATACTCTGTCCAGTCAGGTAAAAAGTTCCTTGCACCAAATTTGGCCAGCCGGCACTCGCCAATTGTGACAGTTGGTTACACCAAAATTGGAGGGCTTCTTGGGCACATCATGAAGAGCAAACACTTGACCTACCAGAGGTCCCATGGTAAAGTACGCATCATTGGCAAAAGCTTGAATGCAGACTACAGTATTTAAAGACCATGTGGTCTTTGTTTATTGTATGAGTCATGTGTGTGTTGTCTTTTTCGTAATGGAGATCATGTGGTCTCCAAAACCAACCTACGGTTATTGATCATGCACTGCTGGATGTTGAGAGGCAATGAACCCTGCTGTATATTGAGAAAACACTCACTTTTTGGAAAGGCTATGATGGTATGCCAGGATGTACCCCGTCAAATGGAATCATAGATGTAGGCTGGGTCTGCCAATAAAAAAAATCTTGTAGTTGAGTCCCCGCTGTGCAGTTGCAGCGGGAAGGTCATTTTGGCCAAAGTGGTCATCTCCGCAATTGACGCTTACTCCTGTGGCATCACATGACCACACCAGCCCTCCACAACACTAAAGCAGACGTCAACTCAACCCGTCATACCATTATCACAACCATCTAGGCAATCTACCGCTGGCTGGTTGTCGCGTCTCGACCCCTGATTTTGTCCCCGCGCACGCCAAAGTTCAACCGCCGAAATTTATTGGCAGACCTTTCCTAATAGATGTTACGCCCATGTTATTCTCTGTCACATGTGTGCGTGGAAAAGAAAGTTGAATTCCATCCTCAGAGGAATTCTCACACACAACAGAATTAGAGACATGTAGAAGAGCAGGTAAGGAGATAAGTGTCAGGGCTGCCCAAATTTGAGGTATGTTCTTTTTGGTTAGAATTTGCCTGTACGCATACCTATGAACGCAAATCAGAAGGTCGTGTTTATACTGCAGTATGCTGCATCGGTTTGTTGGATACAAACAGTATTATGCATAAGGAAAGTTAATCAAAGACATCACGTGCCATATTACAGCATAATCATAAGGTAAAACTTTCTGAAGGTGAAGGAGCGTCAAATAGGAGAACAGTGCAATATCACACAGAGATGCTGCACTGGGACCATTATTAGAGGTGGGTACCAGGTCTCCTCGCCAAATTATTGAGGGGTGGAGGTGGAGGCGCATCATTTCTATCTTTGTAACAAAATACATTCTTTATGACAACATTTGTGCCCACAGTTTCATCACCTTGTATTGAACTTTGCAAGTCACGAAAAATGAATTTACAGATCAAAATATTTCAAATTTGTAATCATTATCTACATTTGTTAATTTCTATGTGGGTGGTACCAGGGGCATCACTTTCTACATCTATTAATTCCTATGTAATTGTTTTCAGGCTTCTTGTTTGTGACAGATGATTGACACTTTTTGACACTTCAATCACGCAACCAATTTAGTTAGTAGACATCTATGTAGGAGTGAATACTCATGAGTATTATTTACTCCTCAGTATCTGTGACTGTGATGTGTGGTCCCGTTTGTGTTTCCTCCATTTTGAAAATTGAAATACCATGTCTGCAAAACGCGCAGCTTATCTCTTGTTAGACATGGGTGCCAGGTCTCTTCACCCAATTATTGCTAGGGGGTGGGGCATCAATTCTACCTTCGTAACAAAATACATGTTCTATGACAATGATTGTGCACTCATCACAAACGAATTTACAGATCAAATGATTGAAAATTCGTAATTATTGTCTACATCTATTAGTTCCTATGTGATTGTTTTTGTACCATAAGCTTCTTGTTTGTGACAGATTATTAACACTTTTGACACTTCAATCACACAAACAAATTAGTTACTATATATAGGAGTAAGTATTACTTTGTACTCCTCAGTATCTGTGGCTATGATGTGCAGTCCCATTTATGTTTCCTCCAATTTGGAAGTTGAAATGCCATGTCTGCAAGATGCGCATCGTACCTCTTGTTATTATTTGATGCAGAAATTAAAAATTAAAAATATCATTATTGATAATTAAATCAAAAGCAAATACTTTGGCAGACATTCCTCATTGTCGGTGCTGGTGCTGGTGCCTTTGGACTGTGTTAACTCTCTGGGGATTTGGTTTGTTCCTCCTCTTGATCCAAAATGAAGATACAACTTTAAGGAAGCATTACCATCAGAGTCCAATTCATTGTGTCATATCATAAATCCAATTCAATACCAGTTTGGACCTGGGTACTTGTAAAAGACTTATGAGCAGTTTAGTTGATTGAAATTTTGGACAGATTTTAGTTGTGAAATCCACAAACCCACCACATGGCACTATCAAAATTTGACAATAGCTGGTCGTGGTAATGTCCACCTCTTGAATGCAATATCACATGGTATATCAGATGACAACATAACATCCTCTGTGATATTCTCCTGCATGGAGAGAAACAACTTGTGGTATGTGTGTGCAGATTTGAATGCAATAAAGATTTCTTGCCCTTGGTTAAGCATCTAAAATGAAGAATTAGCCAGAGATACAGATTAATTAGTAACAACCTAGTTGTAATTTGTAATTGTGGTAAAATTATTGTTGCCAGATAAATAACTCCTGTCCAGTAGATTTGGGAGATAAACAGCCAGTATTAGTTCCTGTATGGTCAAGTATTCTTTGTAAGATATCCATGACTGGTGCATAAAAACTTTGCTATTTTGCACTTGCAAACACTTCAAAGTATTCTATCAAAGACAGCATTCTTTGCTCAAAAAGCTATATATTGATCATATAAAATGTGCATGAAGTTAAAATGTGAAAAATGAAAATAGAGGTGAGATTCGTTGTGTATTTTTCTGATATGAATATATTTTTGCTTTACAGACTTGGAGGCAAATGTTGAAAAGCGGCAATTTTTTGAGAGAAAATATGAAAATATACAACAACACATGTATGTGCAATGTGCAGCTCTAGGTTTCAATTCAATATCTTTTATTTTATCTGACCCTGATCTCATTGTGTTCAAGTATAAGATAATCAATCAGTATATTCAACATACCCTCTCTGACTTTGTGATGTGAGGGTTGATGAGGTCAATCATTCTAAGCTGCTAATACAGAAAAAAAAAACAGATAGCCCAGAAAATGTCGATGAAGAACCTCTTGCCCTTGTATTTATATTACAGCACTGGCTGTGTAACCCAGAGTCCCCTCTCAACACACACAAAAGATGTTGGGTACTGGTAACACAAATAGTGTCGCTGCTAAAGTGGTCTACCGTGAAGGACTTGTGTCTGAGGCTGCTGGTTTGAACCTGACGTGTGTCAGCACGTCCGCCCTCCTTGGTTGGAGGTTGGAGCCAAAGAAGGACATTTGCACTGACATAGATGGTAAAATTGGTAAGGAATTTACCGTGGTAGAGTGAACAGGAATTGAAAACCCGTGTGTCAAAAATATAATGACGTCACTGCTCAAGCCGGCTCGTCCACCCATGTGAACCTGGTTCTTGTTTCTGGGCAGTGCCGCATGCCTCTACGCCCCATTCACGGGTAGTGAAGTATATGGGGGGACCACCGGTTTGTAGGCAAGCAACAAAACTTTACTGCCTCTAAATACTTTGAACATGGGTTACAAGTGCCAAGAACACAATAGATAGATGTTGGTGTGTCACAGGTGACAGGAGACAAACCTCAGATGAGTATGTATGTATGTTTGATCTCCAATTTGGGGTGATTTTCTTAATAGTGGTCTAAGAAGGTCAAAGAGCTAGTACCCCCAACCAATTGTGTTCAGCTCAGACAAATGACAAGTCCATAAGACTCCCCATGGAGTAATAAAATTTGTTGAGACAGACAATACTTCCTCGTCTCGTCCTTCTCCAGCAAAGGCAGAGCACGTTGAATGGTAACACTTTTTACGGAGGAATAGCAGTGCTGTGTGTTGGATGATGGAGACAACATGTCCCCTTCTCTCTGAAATATATGAAATACAGAATCGGGAGGAGGAGGACAGCATGGAAAATCCTTTAAACGTGGATAAAATTAGAATGGGCATTTTCATAATCAAGGAAAGCTTTCCCCACTTGTCTCTCCCCTAATGTCAGTGGGATTACCACAACTGTCCCCCAGTCAGAGGCTATGTAGATATTTTTCCCCTGGCAGCCTTCTGGTTTTTCCGGGCACACATGATCCGGGACTGGAATCAGGCAACCAGATGGGGGGGGGGGGCAGTCTAAATAAGTTAGGCCGGCCCTGATGCAATAACAAAGTTGGCATAGATAAGTGTTACATGGGGCCCTTCAAATAAACCTAGAGAGCAGTGAAGCGGTTTGGGTCTATGTAATATTCACTGTCAAGTCGTGGTGTGATTTTTCTCAAAACCAAGTATGCCTCTTTGGCACAGGGGTCTCACATGCACATGTTGCTTAAAAAAGTCATACAAATCGTGTTCCTGAGGGATTTTACAATCTCTCATTCAACATGGGTTCGGTTGTTGAAGATAACACTAAATAGCCAAGCAATATTACCAATCCAATCAAGATATAGTTATAGTCTTAAACATCCTTTTCTTGTCCATTTTTGTGATCACATATAGACTTTATTAATGTAGTTTTAAATAAAAAGTGAGTACATACTCTTGACTTTCAGTCCACTTTCATCTCATCATTTGGTCCGAACTCTTGTCTTTTGGACCAATCTGCCCCTCCCAAAGACCCCTCATGGTAGCCCCCCCATGACCATGATGCACGTAGGATTAATACCCCATTTCAAATTGAATGGGCACCCCTTCTTGACCCGGCCATTATTGTTGAGTTTTCTGCATACTGTATGGCACACACAATAAATGTCCAATTTTTATGGCGCGGAATTCTTTCTCGGCCCCATGATGGAATTAGAACTTCTGAATAGGTTCACCAGACGGTCGTGCCCACGGCACGTCTGGTGAACCTGGTCCAAAGAGCCTATTCCGCCGTGTGGTCAAAAAAGAATTCCTCGAGTACCATTGGGAAGACGAGCTGAAAGTGCATCACCAGCCTTCCTAGCAATGGAATACGAATCGATACAAGCGGGAATCGAACCTGCGCACCAACCAGGCTCATCGCAGCAGTTAACCGCCACACCTATCGTACTTATGCTTCATTTACGATTTGTTCAATATATAATACTTGATGCTTTTTATGCTGACAGGACTCAGTAATGGCAGAGGAGACCAGAGGTCCATATGGTAAGGTACAGGGGGAGACTAGCAATAAATTTTTTGTAGAAGTCCAAATTTTATGATTCTTAGGTCATTTCATATCTACTCTCAGCAATAGAAATGGCTACAGCAAGTTTCAGCTTCTGAAATTGAGTTTAAAAAATGGCTTCCAATTATTGTATACCATACAGTAACAGTCTTCCACAGAATATCATTGGAAGGAGGATATGGGGGCAGAGTGTAAGGGGACGAGAGCAACGGTGGTTTTGGCGTGGGAGGATCAGGAGAAGGCCCATCCTTCTTCTTCCCAGGAGAAGGGCCATCGTCCTGTCCCCCCCCCTTGAGCGCAATTTGCTGACGGGGTGCCTGACATTAAACCCATCACCTCCTTGGCTCCCTGCTCATTCCAAAGCAGGACCTCCAGCTCATCTATGGTGCATCCCGTAACCGCAGGATCTCCTGCTATATAACGCCATAGCATCCCATCAAAAGACACCTGATCCATGCCGTTTATCGCAAAGAGCGGGAGAAGGTCCTCCAGGGAGATGCCGCAAAGACGGGAAGCAAAACCCTGGATGCGCCCAAAGTAGGTGGCTGTTATTTCCTTTGATCCCTGTGACAAGGAAGAAAGGTTTTGAATGTCCAACATTCATTGCATCGGGTTGTTTCGGTGGGCCGACTCAAGCAGTGCCGCCAGCATCTTGATTCCCTTTTTGACAAACTTAGGCTTGCCCAAGAATTGGTGAAGGAATTTGGCATTTAGCACATCAAACATATCGTTGTGGACCCGCTTGCTATTTGCTGCGGCCTTGGGCGTAGTTCACGACCAGTCTTCAACGGCAGCAAAGTAAGGGTCAGATTTATAGCTGGTTAACTTCATAACAAAGAAGGGGAACGTGTCAATCGCTCCTGAGTACTTCGGGAACAACGTGTACGGCTTCTTGACGATCGGAGCTGACGTGGACAGCAGCTTCTCCATCAACAACTAGCCATGCTGTTGCTGATAATTCATTTGCTGCATCAAAAACTCCAACGCCTGGCCCGTGCCATTGTTCTGTTGAGTGTTCTATTGCCCCCATGCCAATGGAGCGCTGTATCGTAGACCGGCGCTTCCAGTGAATGAGGGAACATGGGGAGGTGCCTTCCGGCACACTGCCTGCTTCCAAACCGGAGGCTGATTACGAGGCGGTGGAGGAGGGCCCGATGGCAGTGAAGGCCTGACCGGCGATCTGGACGCTGTTGTAGGTGTGGCCGGCAAAGGCGCAGTAGCTGCCGTTTTGTGGGCGGCGTTCTCATTTTATTTGAGGGTCGTGAGATGGGACCCAAGGCCGTTTGGAGGACCTGTTGGAGGAGAAGAGGCTGCTGCTGAAGTTGCTGTTGCGCCAACGCTGCCAGTGCTGCATTAAGTTGCGCTGTAGATACAGCGGGCAGACTTGCCTGTTGTTGTTGTTGTTATTTTGTGGCTGCAAGGAGAGCAGCAGCCGTCTTTTCTTGTTCTAGATATTGCTTTGTCAAAAAGCGCTTTGCCGCTCGTCCATCTCCTGCTCTCTCGCACATTGCTGGGCGAATGAGAAGGCGCCGGACAAAGGACCGCCGTTGAGAGGCAGAGTCCGCCGGAATTTCCCCTGATTTTTTTCTGATTGCTCTTGTATTTTCCGTGTTTTGTTTGGTTGCTCTGATGTCGTTGGGGCTAAGTTGGAGTCCCGCTGGGGGAGAGTGTCTTCACGCAGGATTACCAACAGATTTGTTGTTTCCCACCCTTCGCAGTCGAGAAACAAAGTGAAATAATAATCTGGGAACCATTTTTGGTAGAAATGGCGGATTGACCCACCGAGACAGGCAATGTCAGTCACCCAAAAGTGGTAGGAGATTCTCCCCTTACCATCTTTGGGCAAACTGGTAATTGAGAGGATGACAGTTGTGATGGGGGAGGAATCCAACGCGCCCGCAGAGGGAACGCCCGTCTGAAAGACGCCGTCAAAATGGGAGTCCCCCATTTATCACACAGGAAGACTTCAGTCAGAGAAATTGGGGTGATGATGCCATGACCATGAGGCGGCTATGGCTCTTGCCTCAAGCAAAAAGGGCTGCATACTTCTCAATGCTAATCAGTTTTATTTTATTGTGAGTGGACGACAGAGAGAGTCATTCTCTAAACGGGACTGAGAAGCGTGACTCAGTAACGTGAATGGGAACGGATTTTGTCGTATTTTGACATCTTTTTGTACCGCCAAAAAAGAAGAAGGCAAAAAAAGACTACATAACATAACTACTGTCAGTACCACTCAAAAATATATAGGCATCTTTGAGACGTAGAGCCCTACACAAAATACTTGAGTCGTGTACTTCGAACATACTGCTCACAGCACGGTACGAGTGTTTGCTGGTTTTGGCAATAAGTCTGTAATGTGGAGGGTTCCGGATTCACCAAAACATCCTGCGTACGTACATACAAATCGTGAGTGATGATTCGGTGATGATTCCGTGTTGATTCCATGTTGATTACGTGATGTTTCTAAAGCATCATGGAATCATCACTGATAAAACATCGATGATGTTTTGAAACATCGGTACGCTGAAAAATTCATAAAAGTCACCAACCGAGACACTGCATAATGTGTAACTATTATTTCAAAACGTTAAAACAATCGACAATTGATACATAG
>JALLOY010000789.1:0-10053 GCA_036939835.1 Thalassiosira delicatula
GTCAAAGGGGCTGTCGTTCTGTCCTTAGAATCTCCCCGATTCCGGAATCATGAGACACTTAACACGAAACCTCCCTTCTGGGGTAGCCCAGCGGGCAGTGTCGTCCTGCCATAACAACCAGCGCAGGTTTTCCATAATGAAAGTGCGTGATATCTCTGACACCACCTGAGGCTGGGCACCAATACCATTTCTCTTCTCTCTAAGAAGTACTCTCACAAAAGATTATCCACAATAGAGTATGATCAAGAGTATTTCCAATAGCAAATTCTTGGGATATCCCCTGCGAGCAGATTCGTGAGTACTCCTCAGAAAATACTATCAAGAGAACAATATGTAGAGTTCTCTCTGACAGTATACTTTGATAAATATTTGCTAGGGAGTACACTTAACGGAGTATTCTCTGAGACACTCTCTCTAGGGGCTACTCTCAAAAAGTCCTCTTGAAAAGGTATTCCCCGAAGACCTCTTGAGAGACTCTCTAAAGAGTTCTCTGAGTCGTACCCTCAAAAGAGATCTCTTGAAATATTACTCCCTAATCATAAAATGATTAGTATTAAACAGTCCTGCAATTATTTTCAAGCAATCAGGATAAAGCTCTCAATCAAATAGTCCTGAGAGAATCCTCTGAAAATTATAAATGAAATAACTATCTAGAGTGACTGCTCTCAAGATAATAGAGGTCTTGAATCTTCCTACTAGAAAATATGTAGGCAATTCTGTTATCTACAATAGAGAGGTTGTTTTCTAGAGAAATACTCTGTGGATAAACATGATCTGCATCAACGTTACAAGTCAATGGACATGGTCAACTTGCCTTAGGCTTCCCATCAAAGAGCAGTCCTGGAATAATTGAGAGAGGGCCAAGGATCAATCAATTGAACATCAAATACTTAGTTTACCAACCAATTTACGGTTTTCATATTAGTATTTAAATGTAATCATTGATGTGATTTACACTGTTAACATTGGCATTGGTCAATAAATCAAACAGAATATTTGACTGAATCATCTATCCGTGATCTCCATGCAATCCATGATTGCCATCTGACAAGAACTGATCAATTTAGTCGGATAAATTGGTGGAAATAGCGCCGTGGTGAGTGGTTTTAGCAATTTCTGACCTCTGGCCTGATGTCACTGATGTCTGCCTCAGATGTAAAGGCAAAATCCTTGAAACTCTATAAACACCCTCATTTTTCAAAGACAATAGAGTGCTCCATTATTGTAACAAAACCTACATTGGAAATATTTAATTTGGAGTATTTCCCATCATGGTACCCACAACCAATGTAATGGGGTCAAATTGTGCTTGCTATAATGCTTCTCCTCTGGATGTTTGACTTTGTATCGTGAATAGTACATCATTCTATTCCATAGTACATATCATGCTTAGAATTTATATATTGATAGTGGTGTCCTTGATACAGTGTGCCAATATGGGTCTGTAGTCCTTCAGTTGCACTTGTGGCTTTTATAAAGCAAAAATACAAGATTACAGGATGCAATTCTCTGATTGACCAAACAGGTGTCTGTGAAAGAATAATATAGCACATGCCATATCATACACCCTGATTGACCATGGCCAACAAAAGATCCATTTTGTACAGATTCAACTAATCTGGCCCTACCAACAATTGATACAGAACAAGAAGTAATTCGATGGGAGGATCGTCTCAATTATATCCAATACGTGGTTTTTTTATGAAAGGGGTTATACCTCAACAAAGTGTAATCTCATAATTCTTCCAATGTTGCACCATGTCTTCAGGGGTGAAATATAGTGCAATGTGCCCAGAAGCGGAACGCAATATGTTTTAACAGTTTTCCTGCTATAAGCGCCCTACACCGATTAGCTAAAGTTATGCATGTTAACGTACGTATTTTGGTTTTTAAATCTATACGAAGGAATTAATATGAATTAGTACCTATAGTTGTAGACATTCAGATGTCAAACGCAACTACAATCTTCTACTGTTCTGTCAGAACGATCCTTTTAGGTCTGTATCAGACTACACAGGATAATGCCTAGAGGGCAATAGAAGGCACATGGCACCTCTTGGCCACCCGATATCATGGCGATCCGCCAACTGACAAATTGCCGTCAACAACGGCAAAGCCGGATGGGTTCCCAGCATTGAAAGCTGCTAAGATGACAGATTCCAGTGAGGCCGGTGCCATTGATGGGCTTGTGGGAGGATCTACTTGGTGGGGTAGTAAGATGAGGGGGTAATTGGCAGGGAGGACGATGGCTTTGCGGTGCTGTATTATTGTCCCGTCGCGTCACGTGTTCTTGCTCCTATCCATGGCTGAAACGTTCCGCAAGACTAAATAAATTGCGATTAGATAAAGTTAGAATATAAACTAAATTATTAAAAAAATATCGTTGGCAACTGGTCAGGGTTACGCACCGTAGGTACCTACGTTGAACTGATCTTGTAGCCATTATTGTAGAGAATATGGTCAAACCGTTCAAAGAAAAGGTATAGCAGAGTTTTAACTAGTCAAAGAGAGTCAAAACGTAAAATGTTAATAAATGAAATTGACGGTGTTGGCCAGGAGTCAGGGCTATACACGCAGTATTGTGCCACTATGCTAATCACATTCATGAAGAGTAGAGCTCTTGTTTATTTTGAAAACATTAACACTGCCATTACCTACCCTCAAAGTAGGCAGGTCGATATGGACACACTATGTGCTGACCAGTCTAACTACTCGCCTAAGTTTATCGCCCAAAGGGCTAACTTAGCCTTGTAAGTTACACCAGCCACTTGCACGCCAGTTAGACCTCTTATCAAGGCTTTCTGACTTTGCTGATATCTCAACGCTTTGCTGATATCTATATATCTTGTCACTAAAAGACTCAACGCTTCACAGATATTCTCACCACCAAGAAAGCTATCACTTGATGGCTGAGGCAGAACAGTCCTGATCCCCTGTTATCTATGCTGTATATCTAAATCACTATCATAATTTCTACATTACTCAATATTCTACATCCATCTACATTAACCTTAGCTTACCTTTAGCTTGGTAGAGCGGTCCACGATATCTACAGATGGTATGAATATTTTTGAACAAATACGATGCAGATCAATTCAACAACTGGACCGGGCATTGCATCGACACTGTGTGGCGGTTGGAGAGAGCGTAGGATGTATGATTATGATGTGGCGTGTTTGCCATGGCAAATGCCATCCGCCAATTGTAAGTACGATTGTCGCTGTACCTATTACCTATTTCTGTCATTTCCTATCTTGTCTCCCCGTTCAGTTCCTAGACTGTGCCTCCCTCCAGACTTGGCAGGAAGCCCTCGGAGCTAGACCAGCCTAAGGTACCTATTCCCCTAGGGGGGTAGTTTGAGCTACCTTACTGTACCTACTGTTTATCTCCCCAAATAGAATGTTGTGACCAACAAGCCATATTCTATGAGTATTCTGTTGTGACCAAAAAATAGATTCTCTTCCTCCACATTTGCTGATGCTTGTAAGTCACGAGGGGCTAGCTGGGGCTAGACATGACCATGATCCATCAACATCAATCTATCACTATCACAGTTCTTTCAAACCTCAGTTATACGTCTTCCTCCTGACCCACGGTGGGTAACTGCAATATTCATCTCAGCGCAGCAAGGCGATCATTTATTTGTGAAGTGGGCATCTCTTGTCTTCAATTGCCTCCGTCCGCGCATTTACTCATACATACTATACAATAGATAATGACAGGAGGCAGCGCAATAAAAAATGCCAAGACGACCCATCATTTGAACTCGCACTCTGGACCATCAAGCAGAAATGGGAACCAATGCTAAAAGAGGCATGGGAATTCTTACTCCAGATGCTGATTGAATCTCTCACCGTTCAGGTAATTGCTAAATTCTGGTCATTTTCTTGCAGGATTCAATACATTTGGAGCTTATATCATGGAGAAAGATTCAAACGTCACTCCAATTAGCATTGAACTATTTGCGTGTAGGTAAATTGAAGAAGGCACGGACATTGGTGCTCAACAGATCTTTCATCTTTGATTGCCTGGCAAGTAAATTTGCGGAGAGAGCACATCTGTCCTCAAATAATATCACATGGCATTTTCTCACATGCCTCTTTGCTTTTATATGGTACACATGCTTCAGGCCCTGAGAGCATTGCCCGACTCTGCGCAAAAAATGTCAAGATGCTCGAAAAGTCCAAACTACTCAAAACATTTTATCATGTCTTCTACTTGGTGAAAACCCCACAGGCAATGGATGCTTATCTCAAAATGAGGATGAAGCCGCACCACATATCACTCTCAAAACTGGGCAGTGGAAAGGTGTTGGGTTTCATTAGCAAAACAGATTTCTACAGTTGGCTTTCTAGGAGCCATCAAGGGGCTCGAGGTAAATAATCAATAGGCGCCCAACTTCAACTCATCTTAGTAAATAGTGCAAACACAGAGGAACAGAAAGTCCTCACTATTGGATCTTCTACGAACCTCAATACGCTGTTCAATGATTATTCTGAGAAGCAAGGTGTCTTTCAGATCCCTGCAACTTTCATATGACGGAAAGACTATCTTTTGGGGGAGCGCCGGCAATAGAACTCCGGATGATTTACATATGAAGGATCAATATGCCATTACGGTATGCAACACAAGCAATGGCACTCCAGAAACAGACAATAGCAACTGCACTGACAAGAAGCAGCCAACACCCAAGAAGAATGTTAAAACACACAATAAATCTAGGAAGAAAACCAAAGGCAAAAGCAAGAAGGCGTGTGAAAAGCAAATACCGGCGATTAAGACGCTGGAGGACCACCAAGTTGTTCATTCTTGATTACTTTCCAAAGTTCACGAGGAGGCAGAGAGCCAGGTGAAAGGAATCAGAACTAGATTGAATACGCTTGATCTTAAGCGACAGCCACCCAAGAAAAAGAGAAAGAAAAGAGTGAAGAGCAAAGCCAAAGCCAAAGGGCAAGAGGAATATCAAACAATAAGATCCAGTCTTGGGATTGGTGACAAAGCGGGAAAGCCGTGCTTCATTGTACTAGTAGGAGAGGTCCAGCATTTATACAAGACAACCAAGTCAATACAAAACATTCCATACAATGCATCTACATCGGGTTTGCACGAGTGCATAATAGTAGAGGAGGTAGTGGATAGACTTAATGGCAATTTCTAAGTGTGGGCGGATGCTGCCATGCACGGGTCCTACCCATTTGTGAGACCACAAAAGATTGTCTATGGTTGTGGTAATCAGGCATTGCCCTAGACAGTCAAAACGTGGATACGTGAACATGCACAAGTTGCCAATAGTACAAAGAGGTTGTTTTTAGTAAACTAGAAATGACTGGCCACTTTGTTGTTATCCGATACGTTGATTAACGCAAAGCATTCTTTGGATCAACGCGTATTCATTAAAAACCAGGTGTGATAAATATAGCCAATGTTGAACTACTGCTGTTGCAATTGGTGCTCCTCTATGCATTTAGCAAGCAGGCGCACATTTGCAACCAATGCATTGTGCCGCATCAGAACTCCTAGCTGCTACTTTCTTTCTGTGCCATCATTGGATTACTCTCTAATTCTCTTCGCCCATGCGACAAATGTTCGCCAAACACTAGTCAGCAAAATATGGAATACCATTTCATTTAGAGAATCTTTTGCATTCTCGTTTAAATCTGCCACAATTTTTTGGCATTCCGATGCCAACACCACTCATGTTTCATTCCAGTAGACAGCTTGTGCTATGCCAACAAGTCTCCTTCGTCCAAACCAAGCACTTTGCGGAATTTGTCCAGCAAGGCAACGCTTGCCACGGCGACCGTCCCCTCCTCCTCTGACAGCGCGTGGCAAAATCGCAGTGAGTCAAAGAACAGGAACATGCCTTGTTCTGCCCTCGCCGCTGTACATCGATCTGCCGCCGTCGTAATTGGGATCTCCTATTATGGGACACGACAGGTAGTAGGCCAAGTGGTGCCGGAGCTGCTAATTCCGGCCAGTCCGGGACAGCAGGTGAAGCATCGACAATTTCCCCCAGGCCGACGTTGTTGTCGTGGCGACGGTCCTCCACAGCATCACGACCGCCTTGCCATCTATCAGATAATCGATGATGGAGAAGGTCTTTCTGCCCACCTCCTTGCATTGGCCATCTTTGGAAACTTCCGGTTCTCCAAAGACCATGGCCTGACCTCTTTTGGATTCGACGCGTGGCAAACGCGCGGCTGAGTTGGGCCATTGCCCTCTCTGATTTGGTCACGAGGACACCCCCGCTCGTCCCCTGATTGAGGCAGTGAATCGGTCGCGAGAGATAATTGTGGGGCACGGTCCAGCGTTTGGTTTGACTCATCTTCAACGGGCGCAGCAGGAACGGCAACGCCGACTGCAGATTGCTCCTCCCTTCGCCGATGGTGTCCGTTCCTTCAGGCTTGTTCATGACGGCGATGTGATCGTCCTCAAACGCTATTGTCCGCGGTAATGTCAACGGAGTAGGGCGGGGGGTCGACGTACTTCGTGTACAATAGCGGATAGAACCCGTTCGGAACTCTGCTCCACACAGCAACAGCGTCCCGGTCTCTAATCGCGGTCGTCGGGTTGACGACGACTCTGCTGTTGTTGAGCAGTTTTTCGTTAAAGAGCGCGTGTGCAAAGTATCGCGGCAATTGCCGGGTTGTGTGGCGCTTATTGGATGAGGGGATTGTGATGGAGTTGAGCTGCAATTAATTGTTGTAGAAAACAATGTGAAAGTTGACACAAGAATTCAGCAAAAAAACGGCTATGCTAAGGAAGATACAACCTCGTGTAGCCTAGGGTTAGACTAGTACCATGCGGAATCTCCCCGAACCCGAAACCCGACCCGACACCCAATCCCCATACATAGCCAATATCTGTACATATGTGGTACTAGGAGATATTGCTAGTCTGGGTACAGGTATTGTACCATACAATAGGTATCGTAGGGGCGCATACCTAAGTATAATACGTTGGATGTCCCGCGGCCCCACGAATCAAGGATTTGTTAAAAACCGTCTGGATAATATTCAGCTCACAGGGTAACCCGCGGGGTTCAACTAGTTAAAAAATAGGTTTTATCGCTTTAAATCTTTAACCCCCTATTAATTTCCTAAACTAACCGGCGAGTTCAGTCGAAAACTATCATTCGTATTGATTTCAGTCAAAAACTGCCGCTCGTTGAGGCAGCAAACATCCCACATGCGGCATCCCAACATCACACATCCACGCACAAGGACAGTAGACGTGATCCACAATACCACCCCGACCTAACCGCTCCATTCCCTTTCCCAGCCCTGCCTCTGCCTCAACACCCCCCCCCTTTGTCTCATACAGTGGTCGTCTCGACACGTCTCACCAGCGTCGGTTCTTGTATATTGATTAGCAGATACAACACGATCCTCTCAAATTGCCAGTTCGCTTGCGTGGCCGCACGCAAATCACTGATCAACGTCCCGCCTCTCGGCACTCTAAGTTAATATTGGGGATGTTGTCCTCTCTGAGTTTATGCTGACATGCCGTGTGTGCAAGTGGTGCCTATCAGTTTGGCTAAAACACACATCAGTCTGATTATACTCGTTTTGCAATTTAGTCACGTGGCGGGCTTCAAAAGGCTCCTTGAGCCCCCTGTGCTACCTCATACTCATACCGCCGATAGGGACATTCCAATCCTGACGTAGAGTACCTACGCACAAAATTTGACACGCAAAACACAAAAAATCAAAAACCAAAAACCACTAGTAATTTATCATGATGGCAAAAAACTCCAAAATGCACCATTTTTGCACAGTCCCAGGGGTCTCTCATCTCCTTTAAAACTGTCAAATGCAACAACGACCTAACCACCGTAACCAGACGATTAGGTCGTTGTTTCATATTTGGCTCAATTCCTAAAACTCAAAGCTACACAGCTGTGCAACTAGACCAATGTTGGTTGACTTTTTTATGAAATATCAACCAGATGAATAGTCTATTCTGTCAATAATATATCTAATATTAATTGCTTATTTTTTGATTTGTGCCCAAACAAAGACTTGGGAACTAGTAATAACTCGTGTAGTTCTGAGGAAAATAACACAATTACATTATATCAGCATAGATGTGATGTTGCAAGCGGGACAGGGGACGATTGGCGGGCGACGGTTGCTTTCAGTTTGGTTGATTTGAACGCTGGTGACGATGGCGGGCAATGATGGCAAGCGCAAGCAACGATGGCAAGCCACGTTGGCTGTCTTGATCGCTTGTGATTGGCCGGCAGCGGTGGCTTCCATCGTGGTTGATTCGATGGCGGGCAGCGATGGCGGGGGACAGTGGAACGCGACGATGGAGAGCCACGTTGGCTGCCGCAATCGCTTGCTCAATGGCGGACGACCGATCGCGTTGGCTGTGGCAGGTGATAATGGCAGGCAACGATGGCGGGCAACAATGGCAAGCGACGATGGCAAGCCATGTTGGCTGCCGCAATTGCTTGCTTGATGGCGGACAATCGATTGCGTTGGCTGTGGCAGGCGACAATGGCAGGCAACAATGGCAAGTGATGATGGCAGGCAACAATGGCAAGCGACAATGGCAAGCCACGTTGGCTGCCGCGATTGCTTGCTCAATGGCGGACGATCAATCGCGTTGGCTGTGGCGGGCAACGGGCGACGATGGCGGGCAACAATGGCAAGCGACGATGGCGGGCAACAATGGCAAGCAACGATGGCGAGCGATGATGACTGTCGCGATTGCTTGCAACGACGGTCGTTACGTGTATGGTACCATAGTGGCTAGAAATGCGGTTCTTGTTGTTTGTAAGGTGGTACAATAGGTACCTATCTCCAGGGTTGTATCCTACAATTAAACAGAGAACAAACTATTTAGCACAAAAGGATATTAATTCCTACGTAAGTACACTAGATAATGAAAGTTTACGCTGAGTGTCAAATTCTGTTCCACTTAGGATTGGAATGTCCCTGCTCACAAGTGAGTAAATTATAGTAGTTTACAGTAATCGGTTTTATTTTATCTGTGTACTTTTACAGTTTAGTGCAAATAAAATTAGTTTATTAGTAAACAATTTTTGTTTATTGGCAAATAATGCTAGTTTGTGATTAAAAATGACCCGTTTACTTATCCAGAACCAAATCTGAAAATACCTTGTTTATATATTTTTAGTATTTTAATAAACTATTTCAGTTCACGAATAAAAATAAAATTACTAACAAACAATTTTTTGTTTATTGGCAAAATAATGCTAGTTTACGAGTAAAAAAGATCCACTCACCCAGAGCCTGATCTGAAAACCTTGTTTGTAGATTTTTTAACATTATTTCTTTTGTTCATTAATAAACTATATCAGTTTCTAAATAAAAATGAGAATTACTAGTTATGTTTTTGATTGTTAACAAAATAACGCTAGTTTATGAAGTAATAGATTTGTTTATCCAAAGCCCAATCTCTTTTGAAAACTGTTTACAAATCTTATTTTGCTGAGTAATCATAAAAAGGTTTCTGATGTATCCGTTTATGCGTAGAAGCCTGCACATTAGCTATTTTAGCTCATATCTCAATATCTCCCACAATGTGTAGTATTCTATACCTGAACACCCTTTTATCAGCACTTTTGTGGTAGCTCTAGCACCCACCCTGGTGTACATGGCACCTATCCAACCAACTTTTATGATGTCAAATACCTAATCAACCATTCCCTTATGTGGGTTCATACATAATAAACTGCAAGAATAGTAATAATGTGCTGAGTCATGGTGTTAGCACTGGTATTTGATGTTGAAGTACAGGAACCTACTTTATTACCGCCTGTCACCTCTAGATTGCACATAAACATACCATAATATACGTGATATCCACAGGGCACATGTGGTAATAAAGTGGGTACCTGTACGGCACAATTCTGTTAATCTTGGAACTTCAAGTGATAATGAATCTGATGGTTGTAGTAAGGATGGAGGCCACAATGTTGTGATTTGTGCAGTGAAAATCGAGATGCCTTCTATCAAGAAACTACCGAGGAGAAAGATTTACCCAATGATGTCTGGTCATGGTATTATTTCCAGTTTTATATTT
>JALLOY010000791.1:0-10050 GCA_036939835.1 Thalassiosira delicatula
TGAGTCAGTTTTTGGTGCACGGCTACGGTTATTCGTCACTCACCAAATCAATGCCATTTTGTTTGTTTTGAAACTTTTTCAGCATGAGCAGCCACAGGGGCGTCGTCAGCGGGAGCATTGCTAGCATGAGCGTTGCCAATGTGAGCAGTGGCTGTGGCGGAGGCGCTGTTGGCGGGATTGGTGTCGAGCGTCGTCAGCGTCCAGCAGGAACTGTCGTCAACGATGGCATGGCGCACTCTTGTTGAGAGATTCGAGTCGTAAAGGAGAACTACACGCTGGGCCGTATATCCTTCACGGGACTGACGGACTGGTCTCTGGATGCTCCTGGGGGATACACATCATGGAGCAGAGGTTCCTGAGCTTGATTGTGTCTCCTCCCATGATCTCTGCCAAGCCATGTTTTGTTGCCAAGAGAACACTGGAAAGTACAGAGGGACACGCGTGTGAAGGCGCAATGCTTAGCTAGGAGAGGGAGATATAATACTGTCTCTTTTCCCATGGATCATTCCAAGCCATGTCTCTTTGTGGGTCTAATGATGGATTGATGCGTAGACCGTGTTAAAATGTCTCGGGTCTTGACTAGTGTAGAATTTGAGGTTCCCGATCATTTTCGTGAAATAATGGAGATATGTTATGCCACTTATGCAAGCTTTAGTGTATGAGTTAGTGATTATTCTTTCTTCTTCCTGGAGAGCCAGGGGGTGCTATCCTATTCTCTTTTTCTCTTGACTCTGTTGCGGGCAAATCTTGTACCGTACCTTTACTAATATCTATGTTGCCTTTACTGTTGTTCCTCATTATTTTCCCTCGCGCTTCTATGAGAGCATTGTTGATGATCTCAATGTCTTCGTCTGTCTTTGTAACAGTCAAGCATTCTCTATAGCACGCTAAGGTTGCCTCCCGAGCATATTCCCGAGGAGTTTGCTTTTTTCTGGCATTTTTTGTATCGGTATCCTTGTATTTTGCCAGTTGTGCTGCCATGTTTTTATCCCTTGGTGTCATGTCTATTCCAAGTTCTGTTAGGGATTTATTGTACGATGCGATATCACCTTGTGGTGTCTTCATTTGCTTTTTGAAGTTGCGTAGAGTTGTGTTCAGTAAGACCAGACCTCCACGGCAATTAAATATGCCTATCATTTTGTTGCATTTACTCGTGTACTCCTCCATGCCCTCTTCCCCATAGAACTGTTCGTATGCGAGCGTACGCTCCGGTGAAAAGTGAGCAATGTCTGGTTGTTCGTTTGTTATACAATAGAAATGCCGGCAGGGACATTTGAACCGAAGAAAATGCATACAGCTGCACTTGATGACAAGATGTTGGACCCCTTCTATATTCACCTCTTTAATGGTAATTTTTCTTGTCATGCGGTATCTTGGCAAAGGGTTGCCTTTTTCCGTTCTTGGTTCGTCTATTCTCAGTACCAGCACAGTTAGTTCACTAACTTCATCTTTGGAGATTGCATAAGCGTAATCTAATTTGCCAGAAAAATCAGAACTGGTGAGATGATATTTTATTGTTCTGGATGACAACAAATGCACTCACTGTCTGAGTCTTCGAATTGATCCAGAGCTATGTCTCGCGTGTATTCATTAATGGTTTTGGAGAGTTCTGCCTCGCATTTCTTAAGCATATTGGAATCAATGCAGCGTTTGCGCTTCATATAATTCTTCGTCGAGTTCTTCTGAAGCTTCGCGAACCTTTTATCTACGTGTTGTATCACTGATTCTGTTGCATCATCCAGTGTCGAATTGGCTTTGGGGCCCCTCACATCTCTTTTGATACTCGAGTTGTCCGACTCAGTGAATGAGTTATCACCTACTTGTCCACAGTAAACATTCTTGTAATGACGAAAGCATAGTAGGTTCAGAACAGGCTCGAAACTTTCTCTGATAAATCTCTGGGTGAAGGAAATCAATCCTAAGTTGACGGTTGTTTTGTCTTCTACTTGTTTGATGTACAATTTAAGTTTTGCTAATGAATCCCTTTCTTGTGCCTCTGTTTCGATTCGCTCTACAAAGTGATAGAACCACAATACCATGATTTTCTTGAATTTTGTATCTTCATCGTTTAATAGGAGCGCATCTACCACTTTGGTTGAATAGCCACGGTTGACCTAGTCATAACAGGAAGTTGAGTTAGGTCAAACTATAACAACCAAACGGATGATGGTCTGACATACTCACCTTGTGCCATTTACAAAGTCTGTTGACTGCATTACCGTAAACTGTCCCTCTTCCAGGACGTAACTCATCCGTTAGGGTTGCAACAAGTTGTGCATCTTGATCTGATAGCATCATGCATGTTTTACTCAAATCCTCATCATCAAGAATGAATGGGATGGCTTTCGTGATACACCAATGGAACAACCATCGCTGTTCTGATGGAATGTACGCATTAATAAGTGGGATGTTATTGTTGTTTGAGGTCTTCCCAGTCACTCGGAACAATCCCCGTTTCTCGGCGTTGGTTCCAAAGGTCACATCAAGACCAAGCACATGTGGAAATTTCTTGTGATACAATTTCCCTTTAGAGGTTACCCACATGATGGCAAGGAGGATGGTGCCGTTTGATAGTGTCAGTCCTTTAATAATGTTCTCGATGAAGGCCTTTCCGTCATTATGAATATTCACTGCAAATGTTCAACTACAAGTAAGTATTCATACTTAAACAGTACACTAACATTATTTGAACCATCTAATTACCTTCATCTTCGTCGTAGTCTTTACTTATTGTGTTGTCTTCATTTGCATGGAGTTCTTCTAATTTGTCTACGTTTAGTGGCCAAGAGACTAATGTCAGTTTCTGATGGATTGTCAAAGAACATACATTTCGTGTCAGATAGTCACCTTCTCTGTCTCCTTCTTTTGGTAGATGTGATGTCTGCTCTGATTTCTTGTTCATTGGCTTTGGTATGTCACTTTTGATATGTTGATGGAAGGATGGCGCTTTTGTCTCCTTGTCGAGATCATTGCCTTCAAACTCGTCTAGCTTGATTTTGCCTTGTATGAGTTTAATCAACTGAGGCAGTTTGACAATTTTCATCTTGTTCTCTTTTGCTCTGTCCAACTTCTTCTTTGGTGCTTTTATTCCTTCTAAGAAATGTGTTGCCTTTCTAGAGCAATTTTTCTGAACTTTGCCACCAGATACCATGATGATTGATCCAATATGTGTGTAGGCGACTTCGGTGTTGTTGTTTACTTCATTGAAAGTACCCCCCAAAACGAATAGCATATTCTTACAGTGTTGATTGGTTGCATATTCACTCTGCAAGTCATTCTCTGTGGCATATTTGCTTCTCTCAGGTGTTTTTCCACTCTTCTTGAATGCTCCATCCTGTGTGATTTTTTCATACTCTCCTGTCGTCTCTCTCCTTCCCATTCCTTCTCCTGTTTCTCTAGCCCTCTCACTCCCTCCTCTCTCCCCCGTGGTAATGGCGGTGTTAGGTGGGGGCGATTTCCGCGAAGCCAAGTCATTCTCAGCACTGATTTTGACGAACTTTTGTAGTGATCCCGTCGTGTCTCTCCCTCTTTCTCCCCCTCTTGTCTCTCCCGCCTTCTCACTCCCTCCTCTCCCCTCCGTGGTATTGGCAGTGTTAGGGGGCATTTTCTGCGATGCCAACTCATTATCAGCACTGTTTTTGTCGAACTTTGGTAGGTGTACATTGTTTGAGGCAAGGGCATCGTTTGTCTCATCCTTTGTACATCTTGCTTTCTTCGCCTTTTTTGTATTCTTTGGTTTTCCGCTACGCTTCCTAACTCTAACAACTTGAGTGGCTTCTGAGTACTGGCCATAATATGCAACCCATGTGATATCTTCGCTCTTCTGCATTTTATCAACCAATTTATCGGCTATGGATTGACCTCCTCCTGTGTCATTTATCGTCATCGCCTGCTTCATTCTCCTAAGAGATTCCTGTGATACTTCCACTCCGTCCTTGAAATTTGCAACTTCCTTTACGATGTCGGAGGTAATACCCATCTTCAACAGCCTTTTCAACTCATCTAGGACATCCTTCTCTACGAATTTCTTGTGATGATTTTTTTCGTTGGTTCTTCTTCGATGTGACCTACATGTTGAAGGCAATGACCGGCGTTCTTACGCATGTACCACTGTCCCTGCTCGTCATCGTTACTGATCAACAACTTGAAAGGGCACTGCTCTTCAACAGTTTCAGGTCTCATACTAGAAGAAGTATCTTTTCTTGATCTACGCCCATGACTGCACATGATGTACACCCGTGATCCCCCTGTCGGCTTTTTTGCTGTTCTACCAACAGTCAAGATATAATTGTTTCTTATACAAGATTGTTTGTTTAAATGTAACGCAACATCCTTGGGATCCTTCATTTCTGTTTTGAAGTATAACCTTTCATCCCGCATTAAGAAGAATACATTAATAATTGTGTTGTGTGCATTTTCGAGATCAATTTTTGCACTCACAGTTGCTTTTCCGTTGTACTCATCATTGGGGTCTGTAACTTTGGGGAGGTATTTCATGAGGTCAACATCCTTATCTGTACCATCTTCGTCGCATAATTTACATATGAAAGTCCTTGGTGTCCAGCGCTCTCTATGTTTGATGGCTTGGTTCAATTTTTCTGCATCCATGCTTTTGATTGAGGCCAGTCAAACAACATTGTGGGTCAACTCGGTTCTGGATGGAAATTTCCTGGGTCTCCTTGGTTTCTTTTTTGTCATCTGATTCGCTCACCACCGGGAAAAAACATTGTTACTATCCTCTGTTTTGTGAAAGCTTAGGTATTATTTTCATTAAGTGTGACTAGACTTAAAATTTCAGGTAACGCTAAGCAATCCCATGTTCTTTCTTACAAAGCAACAGCATCATCAATTGCAACAACTCCTTTATAATGAAACAAAAAGAACTCTTATTGATTCCAAATATCGCATGGCTTGCAGCTATCTTGGTACCCTTATCAACTCGTGAAGCAGTGCCTGATCTTGATGTGTATTCCCACTTCTTGGTTTCTGGTGACGTCTTCTTGAACGTGTCCGAAGGCGGTTCTTTCTTTGGCTTTTACGGCCACGAAATTTCCGTGGGTGCTAGGGCGTTAGCCAATCAAGAACTGATTTCAACCTCTGTCTCCCAGCCCTGTAGATCCCAAGTCGAGAGTGAGGCAGCTCCAGCCTCAGTTTCATCTCCAACTCTAGCTCCAGCTCCAGCTCCAGCTTCATCTCCAACTCCAGCCCCAGCTCCAGCTTCAGCTTCAGCTTCAGCTTCAGCTCCAGCTTCGACCCCGACTTTAGTTCACGGACAAGGTTTATCTTCAGCCCCAGATCAAACTTCTGCGGTCGGCAAAAAATCAAATGTCGGTAGCGCCAATACCTCAGATCCGTCCCCTGAGCCTATTTCCGTCCATGATTCCATCCATGCCACATCTCCCGCTCCATGTTCTGCAAAAAATCCCTACAAAAAGGACACCGCACCTGAATTCCCTGTTGAGCAATGGGAGGCCGAAGCTTATAAGATTCAATATTCTCCAGGCAAAGGGAGCGATTCTACCTTGACCGGATCTGATCGTGGCGTGTCCTCTGCTTCCATGAACGTGCCTTCGAAGGACGAAACATTGTTGGTGAGGGGTCATACCAGCTCTGCTGGAAACCCAAGCTCTGCTGGAAACCCAAGCTCTGCTGGAAACCCAAGCTCTGCTGGAAACTCAAACTCTGCTGGAAACTCAAGCTCTGCTGGAAACCCAAACTCTTCCATCAATGAGCCTTCTAAGGAAGAAATATTGTTGGCTGTGGAGTATATTTATGAAAATTTTGCTTGTGATCCCCAAATTACCACCCCTTGCATTTTTTATGGCTTGATATCTGAACATTTCAATACTCAAGTCAAACTCAGTAAGGACACAAAAAAGGAGGTTCTCAATATATTGGCAAACATTATACCTACTGAAGTTGAACCGTCTGACACGGGGCCCAGTGATAGTCAGTCAGTGTCAAAGAAATCAATATCTAACCCCAGCAACGATTCCAAGTCTAAAGCACAGTCTGAGCCAAAGTCAGAGCATGATGTGGAGGTACACAACCACAAGGCTGGATCCAAGCCAGACGCCGGTGATTTTTCAGTCTTTGAACTAGGAACTTCGCAACTTGGTCCTTCCCAACCAATTATTAGTGTGAACAAAAAAAAGAGACGTTTGAGAACCCGAGGGCAGTCAAGGCACGCAGAGGAATGTACGTGTATGGAGTGCGACCCTGATAATAAGAAGAAAGATAGATGTTGGTCCATGCCACCAAAGATCGATGATTACTTTGAATCCTTTTCACCATCATATCGCGGCATGAAACTGACACCTCGACAGAGAGCCACTCAAAGAAGGATTGCCTTGCGTAATCAGCGAACCACACAGGCTATGGCATCTCAAAGTTTACTCATGCAAGAAGATCTTTCTGAGTCGCGAACTCATTTGTCAGGATTGGCACGAGCCGAAGGTGAGCTGACGGGTCAGGAGAGACCGCAGGTTGCCTCATCGGCTCCAGTACGCCAGACAGGGAGTTCCATCAAAGCAAACCGTGATCACACATTGGATGCATCTTGGTCTGACAAGGTCAAGCCCCAGGATTCATTCCACTCTCCATCTTTCCAGGCTAAATCATTTTCCTTCATCGAAAGTTTGGAGACTAGAGCAAAAAGTGGTGAGCTCCACAAGAAGAGAGGCAGGAAGGCACGTCGCCGTACAAATTTCTATATTGACAACGAGGCAGAATCATCTGATGAAAACAAATATGAATCAGGTTCTTTAGAGGATCACGGGGGCTCTGATCAGGAAGAAGATGTCAGATCAGACGAAAGCAATCTCAATAGGGACCACTCACACGATAGTGATGACAACAATGAGGGCTTCATTGATAGCAGCATGGATAACTATGAAGGCAGAGATCTGAGCTCTCTCGTTGGCGATGCAGCAGGGCATCAAGATTCGGTTCATTCTTGTGCATTACTCCAAAAGCGAAAGTTCGAGCATGAAAATAAGCGAGAGTTGACAAAGAAATTGAAACGTGACGCTGCACGTGAGAGTATCAACCGAGATAGAATGAAGAGGCAACACGGGAACTCTCTGTTAGGACGCGCCATTGAAGTGACGCCTGAAAATGGCGAGGACCATTTACAATATTCGTTGTTAGCAGTAGGATCAAAGCTCATTGATCCTTTGAATCTTGAGAATGCAATGGAAGACACAATCGATGAAGGTGGTGTAGAAAGGGAACAGAGGACAGCGTGTACAGGCTTTTTTAAGACAGCAGAAGTTGAAAGGGATGAAAGTAGTTTTGGCGATGTACAACAGGGGAATGACTATGGAGGTGCCTTCAAGACAGCTGAAAATGAGAGGGATGTGAGTGGTGGCAGCGAAGACGATGAAGGACTCAAGGAGAAATATAAAAGGGATGATAATGATGGCGATCAAGATAATGTAGAAGTAGATGTGGGGGCTGATTTGGTTGACACTGATGATGAAAGGTGAATGTAAAATAGCAACAATTTCCATATGCTGCAATTGGCTCAACATATTGTCTGTATCTAATTTGTTCAGGGATGAGGCTTCTGTTGATTCAATTGGCATTGAGATTTATCAGCGAGATAAAATTGTTAATGCAATGAATGAAGCACCACATATATTCTGGGGATTCCAGGATCGGTCCTTGGAAATCCCTATCAATTGCGTAAATCATTTCATATTGCCCAGAGATATGCTAGTATTCTTTGATGACTGTGTGCATTTGGATGTCTTTTGTGGCGATGAGTCTGAAATCCATGACGTATACGGGATAAACCATTCACTGGTTTGCTTTGACGCTTGCACCGGTACGGAGGGAGGGAGTGCAAAATTCATGTTCGATGGAGATGTAATAGCAATTAATCAAGACAAAGTTCGAAACTTGTTTGTAAAGGTCTATCGACAGGATGAGAGAGGGCAATGGCGAAGTGCATTCAGGAACAATGAAAAGCCCTGGCAGGGATGGTTGAGAGTCAGCCAACTGAAGGCTGACCAATGCACAGGAAATGACTTTGCCATTTCATCAGAGATGAGGGAGTCAGCAGAGAAGTTTATGGTGGAACACTTCAAACCTGCTTATCAACGTTTTGTCAGGAGCATGAGAAAGTGGAATGCAATGTATGTAAATTCTTTGGGACTAAGGAACCAATCTATGAGACCATCAATTGAGAAAGAGTGTAACCAATTCAATGTAAATCGGTTCAGGTACGAGAGCCCGGGTACTCTAGCCAGGATTGCTTCTCATATTGGCAATGGCCAGTATGGTGAACACTTTGACAGGAGGAGTCTATCCTTGCTTTACATACTTCTCCGTCATTTCAATGGAAAAATGTTATTTGATAACAAATAAGCGCTTTTGTCACAGCCAATAATCTCTCGTTGGTCGTATTAGTCTACTGTTCTTTGTACCATTCTTGGAGCAGTGCACGATTCGCTCATCATTACATTGACCCTGCTAGAAGGCCGTGGCTTACTCCGTGGAGGGAGGGTGGTGGGGCGGTTGGGGGGGCAGTGAGATGAGAAAGGCCATGGCTTGTTCTGGGGAGTGGGGCTAGTGCAGCAACAAGTGCTTGGTAGTTATCTATGGAACAAGGTAGGATATTCAACGTAGGACATTCAAACAGTCCAATTTTGAAGCAGTTAATGTTGTGCTGCCTGCCCGTTACCCCTTTCCCACGAATGTCACGATGACTCGTGGTCCTCAGCGGCCAAGATCTATCACTATTTGCCAAATGATTGCTAGAGCAGTATCAGTGATCATTTGTTTAGGCTGTGTGCAAAAGTTTTATCACGTTAGTTGGATATGCTTATCGATCACAACCCCAGTTCTTGAGTAGAAGTGGGCAGTGGCGCTCGGTGAAATACACCATCTGTTTCCATTCCTCGCTGGATTCGTCAAGGAATCGACTCATGATTCCAAAGATGTCTTCGTCCTCTTCCTCCTTGAATTCGCCATTTTCGCATTCCTGTAAATGAGAATACTTGAGACTCTCGAGTTGTTTCCTTGTCTCAATCAAACTCCAAGACTTTGCTTCTTCCGAGCAGTCTAACAGAATGAAAACAATCATCGCTGGATGTATACTGGCTGCAGAAGGAGTCTTCTTAGCGAGTTTCTTTGCGATTGCGACAAGTTGCTCTCCAAAGGTGAAGATTTCCCATTCCAGGTTCCTTATGAACACTAACTGAGGATTCTGAATTCGCCACTCCTTCAAATGGTGCACAATCAGCACAAAGGCTCGCCTTTTACAGTCCCGAACCGTTTGAACTGCCATCCTCCATAGCTTGTGTTCAATGATTTGACGATCTGTTGGCTTTAGGATGTTTATTCTGATTTGATCTCTGAGCAAACAAGGGGTCCGATCAACGCATCTAGACATATCTGTTAAGGAAAGGGAGGGAACGGAGACCACCATGATTGAATTAATCTTCGATCTCTCCTGGTTCTGCTCTTCTCATCCCCCCTGTTTTTCACAGGTTTTGTTTAGCATGAGTTCGTTAAAAATTTTATGCTATTCCAATCCTGTTGCTATGCAATTTGACTTTGTTAAAATTTTATGCTATCCCAATCCTGCTGCTTGCATGACTCTGTATGGCGTGGGTGTCCTCAGACAGGGACGACAGCGTGCCCTTGCGTTTTTGTTGGCAGCTTCTTAGTGGGCGAGGCGACGGTTGACCACACCTGGCAGGAGAGAGAGCAGCTCCTTCTCGGTACGTCTGGGCAACTACAGAAATACCTACTTAATTCCATCGCGATACAAACTCGGTAAGTCTAGACGCAACTACATAGTAATTAGACAGATATCGCTAATTGCGACCGTTATGGGGCTGTTGGGTGTACTGCCCGATGCTATTTAGACTCGGTTCATAGCAAAAAAACGAGATAGACATCTCACTTTTAAATGTCATGTACGTCGACTACGTACATCTGAGCAACTATGATAGTACCTACTGGGGTGCGACAGTTTCTAATTGGACTCGGTACATTGCAAAAGTACAATGAGACAAACCTCTCACTTTTTATAGTGCCCGA
>JALLOY010000792.1:0-10073 GCA_036939835.1 Thalassiosira delicatula
GGCTAAGTTAGCTTGTATGCATAACCTTAGGCTGTGAGTTTATCTGGTCAGCGCAACCGCTGTTACATGAAGTTGGACCAATGTGCTCCAGTGTTGCAGTACTTGTCGCTGCGCCTGCTTGTATCAAAGCTGTGACTTTTATCCCCACCCCCCTCTGTTCAGTGTTGACGTGTTTTTTGTACCCCAACAGGGGCACAAGGGCAACCCATAATTTGCCAAGTTTGGTTGACCCTAAACAATTTAGGGCGACCAAAGTCTCCCCTTGAGTACATATGTTTTTTTAGATCAAACAAACTGTACAACCAAGAATCTTCACCCACCAGTGCTAGGAGGGCAATCAGCTATCGTATCAAACCATAGTGCTCCTATGTGTATACATTTTCCAATAAGTCAGAGGTCGTGGACCCCTCATTCCTTTCTTGAGGTCCAGCTTTTGAGGCATATCCTTGAGCTGATCAGCTTTTATTTTATTGTGCGACTATGGTATTTAGTGTGACTCCTAAAATGGGACTGGGAAGCGGGACTCAGTGATGTGCATCAAAACAATAGATGCATGTAGGTAAGCATCTATCTAGTTACTGTGTATATGTAATTGCGGTTTTTGTATATATATCTATATGACTTCAAATGGTTACATTTGTCTAGTAAATGTATTTCAATTCTTTGTGTATGGATTGGGCTCATGAAAATGAAATGTGATGTACATAAAATAAATCTCAATCCGATCCATTTAAAAACGCTCGTATTTTTTATATTAATCACTCGTATTTCTATATTAATGTTGGGTGTATTTTTCATTTCTATATGTGTACAGGTTTTTAGTATTTATAAAACCAAGCCCATTGCGGAATTAATACTGTCAAGCGAATCAAATCTTGTGGAGACAAGCTCCCTCGCAGCAAGATTTTGGCGCGTGTCAAAGATCAAATAATTTGTTTCAAAGTAAAATTGTTATTTAGCCCGCTTTGCCCCTTGTTGAAATACACACCCAAGAGAAACGAACAATAAAACAAAGAAAAGCAAGATGTGAAAAATAGCACGCCAATGCAGGGCTGCGTCTTTGCCCGCTGCGCCCCCTACACCCGCGCTCCCGTCTCATCATCCCTTATCCATCATCCGCGCCCACCGCCCAAACCAACTCAAACACATACCAACATGCTACACCACTCCGACCTCATTCTTGCCCTGGCACTCGCTGCCCTTGCCGCGGCATCTCCACTGCTGTCTGGTCTGGGCCAAACACCGTCACCATCACCATCATAACTACCACCACCGCAATCGCCACCGCCACCACTACCATCACATTGTGTGACGGACCGCCACCACCGACGGGACACCCCGCGAGAACGGACCGCTACAGATTGCCGCGCCAAAGGACAAATCGCCATGGTACGGTGGGTACGGATCTGAGATAAAACACGCTGGGGACGGATCGTCACAGTAAGAGATGGGGGAAAAGGAGAGGATAAGGCGAGTTTGTTTTCCTGTACTATTTCATCCTTAAAAACCGTTCTCACAGCCAATCGTTTTCAGCAGGGATGCAACAAAAACCAGCGTGATGATTATGTGAGCAGTGAGGAGGAGGGCAACACAGCAAGAGAGAGTAGGTGAGGATGTTATTTGTTTTTCTGATGTTTATGACTCCCTTTGTCACCTCCTCTAATTTTCTCACTTGTCCTCCTTTTGTTTCGCATGTACTCTTGATGAACAGACTATTTCAGTAAAAAAGGAGAAGAGTGCACATCCTCCACAGGGCGGGGAAATACAAAGACTCTTGGCGGGCACAAAGGAGGCAAGGCGTGTGATATTTTTCATTGCCCATTTTCATCAAAAACTGAAAAACAGACAAACTTTTTCCCTCCATCCATCTAACTCATTATTTGCAGGAGTGTAGAGGGGTTGAAGGGGTTAATGGTGGGGAAAACGTATTGTGTGCAGGAAACGGGCAAGGTATATAATGGTGAGAAGTTTTTATGCTACATTTAGTTATATTTTTAACTCTATCTCCTCCAAGAGTGGTTCTGACCTCATTTGCACACCTTCCCAATTTTGGTGGTCTTTGTATGGGCGGACGGCAGAGGAGAGCCAGACGGATGTGGTTGAAATGCTGGTGGATGGAAAGAGGAAGAGAGGTGGGGAGTGCGACTGTGTTACTTGGGTGATGGTTGGGCCCCTGTCTGCAATTTGCGTCATGCCATTAATCAAGTTCACTATATCCGGAAGCAAAACACCTACACACATTCCTTGACAAGACCATGACCGCCACCTTCTTCCTCAACAGCCTCATCAATGCTCAGATCCTCCTCAAAACTTTGTCTACCTTCCAGTGTCAAAAACACAAAAGTGTCAACTCAAAAGCAGTATGAATTAACATGAAAACAAGGATGCTCCTCTCGCCAAAGCTCAGCTCTATCCTCCTCCTTCTACCAATGCCCAGTTCCTCCAAAAACACTTATCTTCTTCTGCTCCAGCCTTCTATATCAAGTTGAAGAGCAGTATGAAGAGATGAGTTCACCATCACATGATTGAAAAATGAGGGGTTTAGTGGATCACATACTCACCAGGAACCCCCACAACCTGCCAACTGACACCCTAATCCAACACATCTGCAAATATCACCTGGGCACACAACAACACAACAGGGCTGGCGCTGGAACATCAGGGTTTGAAGAGCTTGGGGGGGTTTGTTTTTGTTTTCATATCTGCTCAGGGACCTCTGAAAGAATTTTTGAGGCAGCTGTCCCCAAGGAAATGGAGACACTAACACATTTGCTCCATTCCTTGTACCCCCAACAACGCAATGGGGTTAATGATGCGACATTGAAGGGCTTGGTGCCTTTGCTGTGTATATGAAAGCAACATCATCCACACAAGCCAGTATGACCAAAGACACAGATAGAGAGCTATATTAGTTGTAAGCTGTCAGGATTGGGGGTGCTGGAATGTATATTCTATGTGAGTGCTATGGTGCATTGAGTTGGCTGATAGCTGAAATAGCCCAGACCAATTTCCAAACTACAGTACATCAGCGACTCCAAAAGTGATAATTCAACATGCAAGGACATGTGCACATGTTGTCTCCAGTATCTACTACACATGTTAGTTGGGGGTACAATTTATGTCAGGGGTATAACTATGATCCCAGACAGCCGCTCACTGCAAGCAAAACATTAAACGTACTTTAATATTTCTGATACTCTCGGCCATACATCTTTGTTACTGTTGTCATGAGTGGGCCCCAATGCCGCTGTTGCAGCCAGTGCGAGATAATGATCCGGGGGTGTCCATCTGTTGTCCACATTTTACATGAAACGCCCCAGTTAGCATATTCAAGGGAATGAGCAAAATAGCCCACATTCAACTTGTCAAGCTTACTCAGTACATTGGCACTTGTTGACATTGTTTCTACTTCCATTTAGACGAACTAAAGCTAAAGGGGCAACTGGAAAATATTCAAGAAGAGTATTCACAAAAAATGCAATACTGAAAGATGGCTGTCTGTCTGGTGCCATGAGGTTATTTGAAAATCCAATCATCGATTCCTTGCAAAAGCAAACATCCGCCCAACATAATACATGTGTTGCTGGTATGTGAGTAGGTACATACCACCAGTTGCTGCAACCAAGCATTCTCATTTGAACCTTCTCTCCTTCAATCGTCACAAAAACACCCAGCAACTACTACAGCATATCCCAGGTATCTGAGGACTGCAATACTTTAAGCTGTCACAGTCGTTAGGTTTATTACACACAGAAACTCAACTCATTCATTCCCTGACAAATACAGTAATCTCCACCTTCATGCTATGCGAAACAATCCATGTGGAACCAGACCCTCTTAAACATGGCACAGTAGCTTAGCATCTCTCTTAATCCAGTGTTTAGGCAGGTTCTTCGCGAGGCTCAACCAAAATTTCATTCACAGCACACCATTCAGGTTGCGTCACCGCATAGACAACCGCCCTCCCAATATCTGCTGGTTCAAGGACCTTGGCACCTGTTGGCTCCCCATATGCCTTGAGGGCATCCGGGTCAGTAGATGTGGCCAAAAGAGGAGTCTGGACATTGCCCGGTTGGATGCAAGTAACTCGAAGTCCCGTGGAGGCTGTTTCTGCACGAAGACACTGACTGACGGCTTCAACAAAAAACTTGGAGCCAGAGTAAACACCCAGTCCTGGAAAGGCCTTCCTCCCAGCATCACTGGTGATATTCACAATATGACCTTTTCCTCTCGCCACCATTGAAGGGAGAATTGTGCCAATGCCATACATGGTCCCTTTACAATTAACATCCACTGTACGCTCCCACTGGTCCCAGTTGACATTTTGCATGAGGGTGAAATACATAACGCCTGCCACGTTGACCAGAATGTCAACCGGTCCCAAAGATTGTTCCGCCTTCTCTACCAGAGTTTGGACATCAGATTGCTTGGTCACATCCGTCTTCACTATGACTGCCCTTGAACTCGTACCGGGACACTCCTTCATCACAATCTCCTTAGTTTTCTCAAGCTCGTCAACGCGTCTAGCACCCATTGCGACATGACAACCTGCACTGACAAGCGCGGAAACAATTGCTCGACCAATCCCAGATGAGGCACCGGTTACTACAGCAACCTGTCCTGCAAGAGGACCAGTGGCAGGGCCAATACCACTGGGGTCAAAGGGAACATCATCCCCCACCTTGATATTGACCTCAGCACCAGCTGGCAAAATCGATCGAAAGTATGTCTCATAATAGGATTTATTCACAAGACCTTTTCGCTTCAATGGTGACCCAATCTTGTCCAGGGTAGCATCGAAGGCAGAACATCCAAGTACAGGGACATTCTTCAAATATGATTGGCAGTCTTCCAATCCTGCAATAAACGAGAAAAGTGCCGTGACTGAATCATTGCTGTCTCCCATGGCAGCATCCTCAAGCGCACTGGTCCACGATTCAAAGTTGGCAGCCGAGAGGTGGTGGCCTGATACGCCTCGGAGGTACTGGAATACATCCTTGAAAGGTGTGAAGCCATCCTGAACACAGTTCAGCACAAGACCTTCCTCCAGTGCTCCTGCGTCAGCCGCCAGAGAAACTAGAGCTTTGGAAGCAAAATCAACAGGAGTGCATTCAAAGTTCCAGTCGGAAAGGTCGAGCGCTTTTCCAATGTGTAGACAACCATTGAGGATCATGGCTTGGAAGTCCAAGGCATTACCGCTTGCAGTCACAGCGTCCCAACCAATATTTCCGAACCTAATGACCAGCGTGGATAGACCCTTCGCATTCGCCTCGGTCACCAGCTGCTCCGCTGCCCACTTGGAAAGCCCTGAGTGAGTTCAAAACAGAGAGGTGCGGTTGAAGAACGTAATATTGAGTACGAATCCATCAAAAGGTTCCAACAAGAAATGCCAATCCTACTTACCATAGCCATTGTTTGGTCCAAGTCGATCAGGAAGGCAAGAAATGCCCTCGTTCTCCATGAACACTTCATCGCTGGTGGAAGGGAATATTCCGTTGGATGACACATAAACTAGCGACGTGCCCTCTCGACAAGCAGCTGCCAACTTGATCGTTTCCAACGTTCCTCCAACATTGATCTCTTGCATTTTGCCATCGTATGGTGCCGTCAGGGACACCATCGCGCCACAATGGACGATGAAGTCAACGCTTGCTGACACCCGATTCCATTCCGACTGGGACATGCCAAAATGGGCAAGCGACAAGTCGCCCTTCTCGAGGACTACCCTTGACTGGTCCACCTTGAGTCCGTACTTGTCACAATTCTTACGGACAACATCAGGGTCTCCAGAGCGCACGAGACAGGTCACAGTCGCCATTTCGTTGAGGGTCAAAATCTGAGCGAGGATGTGCACGCCAAGGTATCCAGTCGCGCCAGTGAGGAAAATGGACCGTGCAGAGCTGGCCGTGGTGGCAATAGTAGCACTGGATGGAAATGACAACTCAGAGGGCAGCATCGAATCATTCCGTACAATTGCAATGACATTACTTTCCTCTTGCTCAGCAGGCCCTTCAACGACAGACCAGTCTCTGTCGCTACTTCCCTTGCTCTCACTCGAATTGGATTGATCTTCGGCCGTCGCTTCAGACCACTGCTTCACCACCTCGGCACAGCTGCTCTGCACAGTCAAATTTTCGCGAAACAATTTTGCAGCCGATAGGCGAACGCCGAAGCACTTGTTCACGAGGCTCACTAACCGGGCGGCGCTCAGTGAGTGGCCGCCCTGTTCCTGGAAATTGCTCTCAAAATCGATCGAAATGGTGTCGTCCGTCACGAGGACGCACTCCCATAACGCAATCATCGCGTTTTCCACGTCCGGACGCGGCGCGTCTTGCGGCACTCGCAGGTACTTGGCCAACTTGCGCAGTGATGAGGAGGCGTGAGCAACGGGAGTCGCGGCCACAGTAGCCGCAGTCGTATGTGTGTCAAAATTCAACTGCAGACTCCTCATCATCGCCCTACGATCCTTCGTCTGGGCCTGCAAGGCCTTCCTGTCCAGTTTGGCACCCACGGCGGACACTGGCAGCGACTCCACTTCAATGTACACGCTTGGTACCATGTAATGAGGTACGTGCCCATCAATTGCACGGCGGATCTCAGGACAGGCGCCGTTTCGCCTGTCAATGGTCCAGTCAGCGAGACGGCCATCGTCGCTGGCCTCGTCATCGTCCTTTTGATCGCGGACAAGGTAGGCGATGAGCTGTTTGTCCTCACTCCCCTCCTCGCCGTCAGCGACGACGACACAACTGGACAGCTTGACGCGATCGACCAGTGCAGTTTCGATGGCGCCTAAAACTACAGAATACCCACGAATCTTGACCATAAAGTCGCAACGGCCAAGGATCTCAAGCTGTCCGCTGGGCAGGAAACGGGCGCGGTCGCCGGTGCGGTACATTTTACGGACCCTGCCGTCGTCCTCGGCAACCTCAAGGAATGGATCAGGGACAAACCTGGTCGCCGTTAGGTCAGGGAGGTTGAGATAGCCCCTCGCGAGCATTTCGCCACCCACGAACAATTCGCCCGCCTCGCCGAACGGGAGAGGTTGGCACTCCTCGTCAACAATGTAGCACGGTGTCGAAGGATATCCCACTGGGCAGAATTTGTCGGACGCGGTCAGGTCGAGATCGCTCGCCGTCAGATCCAAAGCGGCCACCTCGTGGCATTCCGAGATGGAGTAGAGGTTAAGGAGGCGGACGTTGCTTAGGGAATCAATGACCTTCCTACGGAGGGCGAGGCTCACCACCTCACCATTNACCTCACCATTCAAGTAGATTGTTTTGACAGTTTTGAGCCGTGAACGGACGTCCGATAAATCCACCGTGAGAAGCATGTTCTCGAGCAAAGATGGCGTGAACAGGATCTCTGTGACATTGAAACGCTCGATTTGGGATGTCAGACGCTCTCCATCAAAGATGTCGTCCGCAGGAACAGGTAGGACAGTGCCGCCTCTCATCAATGGGCGCAACGCCTCCCACACGAAAAAGACATTGCACGCCACCACATCCCCCGGGCCGTAATCCGACAAAGTGCGAAAGCGCCACTCATAAGAAACAGCTGGCGCCCTGTGAGGATTCGCGATTCCCTTGGGCTGTCCTGTCGTCCCGCTCGAGTACACCACGAATGCCAAATCATCTAGACTCGTTTTGGCGGGTTCCTCGCCCTCTTCGGCCCACCCGCGTTGATAGCGGTTCCAGAGCGCCTTCCACTCCGATTCCTTGTCTTCGTGCGACATGTGCGCAGAATCGTCCTCGCAGACCACCGCCATCTCGGCAGCAGCTGCGGGGAGCTTGCGAATGTGCTCAAGGGTGGTACAGATGGCGGTGGGCTTCGCGTCATTCAGAACGCGTTCTACCATGGGTGTGGGGTATGCCAGCTCCAATGGAACATACTGCGTTTGCGTGCGAGAGGGACAAAAATTAGATGAAATACAATTAACACAAAGGTCAATCGAGGAAGTGATAAAAAAGCATGATCTGGTCACACTCAGTCCAAATGAACAAAGATTAGACAAGCACAGTTACCAATGCCGATCATCACAAAGACACATTCACAACTAAATCGACGCCCATGTATCTGTGACTGTGAGAAAATCTATTTGCGCATGTCCAGTATTTCTAGGGTCAGCAACCAATATGCAGTGTGTTCATTATTTGTGTGACCACAGACCATGATTTTGAGTGTGCGCTTTGACCACAAGCTGCTGCGCCGACACAAGCACGTGATCGAGATCCACGAATTCCTTTTGGGGTTTGTTCATTTGTGGATGTTGTAATTGTGCGGCACAGGTCTCACACCCGCAAATGCACTCATGCTTGCATTGGTGATTTCGATCCAAATGAGACGGTGAATTAGATCGTAAAAGGTTGTGGTTTGTGATCCTCGCAGTTCAATCTCGTGCTCACTTTCCGATCTAGGAGTACTTCCCTAGCACTTTGAGGCGAATCACATGCGCACGCAACCAGACCACAACTGATAAATGATATCCCCTAGAATCTCAGTTGTTGATCATGTACTCGAGTGGATGATATACATGCACAACCACTGCCCACAAAAAACATCTCGTGCCAAACTAACGACAAGTGTTGAATGCCTGTGCTATGCCCAAAGTTACAAGCGCTCGAGCACGAGAGTCATGGCGTGTTTCTAGAAATCACATTGGCATTCCACAAGGAGAATCGGACAATCTGCATTTTCGTTCTCGATACAAGCGCTCCGAAGACTGATTCTTGCCACAAGCCTCGTAGACAGTGCTTTCAAATCCAGGAGCGCTTTCGCCACGTGCCCGAGTAATCGGAGAGCGATAGTAAAGCCTCCTCACGAAGTGGACAAAGGAAAGATGCGCGGTCGCGACGTCCAAACTCACCGCGCCTCCCGCGCTCAATGCCGCGAGCATCGACACCACGTATCTCGGACACGGATCCATGTAAATCGCGACAACCCTGTCGGCCGCGGTTCCGGCGGCGCGCAGCTCGGACGCGAGCGAGAGAACCTTGAGATGCGTCTCGCGGTAGGACCAGGATTTTCCCGTGACGGCGTCGATCAGACAGGGCGCCGAGGGAGTCAGGACGGCCTGGGCGTGGAAGGCCTCGTGTACCATGGTCGGCGGCGATGCGGATGCCGAGGCGGCGGCCATGTTGTCTGGCGAAACGTGCGATGGGTGGTGTACGCATGTTGATGATGGCGAGAAGAGAAGAAAAAATGAGCTACAGTGGTCGTTTTCAATTGGACTTCGTTCCCATCCAACAGTCTTCCGTTCGAGATCGGACGTGAGTTCGGCACTTGGCACGCGTGGCATCATCATGCGCTGCGTCTGCACGACAATGACGGATCTGCATCGAGAAGACGATGGAGTTCAAAGAACAGGTGGTATGACTCCGCCAGGGCGAGAAATCATCCTGGCATCTTATTTCTGCGCCCAAAATATTAGTCTTCGGTGGCGTAACGGTAACGGCTCGATACGTCAACAGGCCACAGAGGACGTCACCAGGGGATTATCTTGAAGAGACTTGTCATTGGTGCACAAAGACAAAAGATTTCCATTCGATGATATCTCATCACATCGCCAATGAGAGTCGATCCCCGTCGTACATGACTTACTTGATGCCATGTTGCTATTATCCCGACGCGTGCGCTATGATTATGGTGGTCAAACTGGGTCAAACGGTGGTACGATATCGTATCGTAGAAGCGAGAGAGAAGAACAATTAGCTGGCTGCTGGATTTGAATTTGGATGGATGGAGCGAGTGAACTGTGTGCAAGTGCAAGTTTCGAAGACGTTGTTTTTGTTAGAGCCTCTATTCTGTGGTTTCAACGAGCATAGGGGTAAGTAAAATATAATATAGTTTATAAAATAATATCCAACGCCTAGATAATAGATACTGTACTAAATATATTAAGGATTCGAAATTCACAGATAAAAATAGTACATTTTTTACTTAACTTTGATCCCGGACTAAAACACATCTGTTTTGAGAACACGTCGACACGAAACGTCAAAGAGGAGGTGTAGGAAGATACCTACTGTACGTTTGACTTGAATTGACAACCCGGTCATAGATTTTATGGATTTTCG
>JALLOY010000794.1:0-10054 GCA_036939835.1 Thalassiosira delicatula
CAGCCCCCCCCCCCCCAATTTCATGAGACTATTTTAGTGGGTATGATAGGTAGACAGGATGACCGCAAATTTGCGAGACTTGAATAAGTAGTGGGTAGGATGCATCCTACCAACTCTAACCGCAAGCAAAAAACGGCCATCAATATGGTGAGTTAGAGTTTAAATACATAAGACTATCTGACTATCCTGGCACAACCCATAGCGTAGCGGTAAGTGTACGTTTGTGGGCCACACGTTCACATTGTGGGTTTGATCCCTGCCACAAACCAGCTCTGCACGAGTTGGCGCCATAAATGAATGGCTTGTATTATCCTTTTAAATGAACACCACATGCCATGAAGCACATTAGTTTCCAACGTGCTTACCCCTTACTTAGGTACAAGGTAATTGTGGATATTGCACTCACGTGCATGGACATATCATAAATGTAACTGCGTACATGATGTTTTTCATGGGCATATTATGATAAATTCAAGTGCTCACATGATAGCTCAAATGCACATATGTTACTCGTGGACTTGTGTAAAAATACAACAGTATACATGTTTGCGGTGTGCATTTCTGACGCAATGCACAATTTTGGGTGATGAAGGGCCTATATCCACCGAGCGTGTGATGGATGTACGAGTATATTGGTGCCATGGTTGAAACCTTTCGTGCTTCATGTCATGTGGTGTTCATTTTGAGGTTGCGTGATAACACATGTGAAACAATCAAACAATAACATCTGCTATCCGAGGTTGTGCGATAACACATGTGAAAAAATAAAAGGATAATACGAGCCATTCATGCACGATGCCACCTCATGCAGAGTTGGTTTATGGCAGGGATCGAACCCATAACATAAAAGTGTGACCCACAAGCGTAGATACACTCACCGCTGTGCTACGGGCTGTACCAGGTGAATCAGAAAATCTTAGGTATCTAAACTCTAACTTACCATATTGATGGCCCTTTTTTGCTTGCGGTTAGAGTTTCTAGGATGAGATTTGGTTTGATGTCCATTTGCGCTAGTTTTTGGCGGTTGACTTACTGTGAATCCGCCCCCTAACATCTAAGGGGGGAGCAAAAGCAGAATTTTTGAATTCCTCTTGGTCGGTTATCATTGCACTTACTAGTTGTAGCGACAAAATAGCGATATTGCTAGAAAATAGAGTTACCGGGTACAATTAACATTAGCCTGTCATGATTCTATCACAATGACTTGTTATTGCTGGTTGGGACAGCCCTTAACCGAGGGGTATTATCACAACATGCCACCATAATATCTCCTCACCTAGCAGTTTCAGATTTACATGTTCAATAAATTTGAATGCCAATGTCTTACCCATATCCAGTGCAAACAAATATTAGTAGGGACGTAGTTGGTGTGTAGTTAATTGCAGACACATGCAGTATGCTCTGAAAACCAATATATGGGTCTCCACGAACACGAGTACTGAAGGGCAATCCGGTTGAGCGATCTGTGATGTCAGTATTTCTGAATAGCAATACTTTGATCCATAGCTCAGCAGTTGTTGCATCTGCCTCATCCTGCATGCAGTCTCATCTGGTTCAATGAGAGAGTCAATGAAAAGACGACAAGTTGCAATCCACCCCATTGTCAACGAGACACTTTGAGTTATAAGTAAACTCAACGACATGACAGCCCGTGTTTTGTCAGGAAAACGAGTATGCGGCCAGAGACTCCTCCAACGAGCAAATCGTGTCGTCGGAAGACGGGTAATACACGAGGAGCTCCTCCCTCACGTTCCTCAGCATCCCGAGCGCCTCCATGTCCATCGGATTCGCAAAAAGCCGCAACTTGGCTTCCGTGCCTCGCCTCACGTGCCACGACACGTTCCCCGGGTACTCGGCGCAAAATTTCGAGGCCGATCGACTCTCGCTCGCCACGACCAGCGCCCGGCGGCACAACTCCAGCTGCTCCCGTTCGTCGGCGCAGGAATTGAGGGCGTTCGCGCACCAGCTCGAGAATAGGTCGGCGCTCCACGCGACGTAGTAAGATCTCTTGGGATCGCAGTGTCGCTTTAACGATTCGTATATTTGCAACGCCGCTTTCCCGGAGCTTTTGTGGTATCTGCGTCCGTTGCTGTCGTCGTTCATCATCGATTCGAATTCTTTCATTTGTTTCATGGAGTCCGCCTGCACCCCGAGCGCTTCGTCGAAGTCGGTGTTTCCACAGGTGGCGCACCTATATTTCGACTCGTTCAACGTCGCCCCTTCCTCCGAGGACGCCTTTCCGGCAGCGGTCGTACATTCGTTCTCCTCGATCGGCTGCGCGACCACGGAACGCACCCTTCCCTCGCAGCCCTCCGTCGCCGTGCACCTCAATCCCACCACGTCATCGTCCCTCTCCGCGTCCTCGCACAGCGGACAATCGCAATCGAAGCCGTAATTCGTCCGCAGACCCTCCCTCCGGACGCGCCTCGGCGACGACGCGTCGCAGTAGGCGATCGTGACCTCCTCGCCGGCGCCCACGGATCGACACGTCGTTATTCGAAGCGCGGGGGGACGGCCTCCGCGCAAGCGGAAGGTGGGGACGGCGTTCGGACGACACGAGTGGTTGATCGCGCTGCTCGGCCCGCAGTACACGCCGTGTCCGATCGGTAGCTGTTCGGAGGTGCTCACCGTGAATCCGTTCCTGCTCATCCTGCTCACGAATGCGTGGGCCGGCGTCGGATCGGGATGGAGCAAATCCCGCGCCATATTCGCGGTCGCCGCGTCGTCCATCGCGAGGAGGAACGCGTGGCACTGGGTCACGATGGATGCGTACGCCTCCTTCTCCCTTTTCGACAACGAGTCGACGTCGCAGTGGCAGAGTTCGTCGTACTCCTTTCGGGCCGAGGGAGACGAGCGGAACCTTCGGAGGATTCGCGAGCAGGAGAGCGCCGTCGGGGACGGAGGGGAGGGCAACCTTCGCGCGGCGCGGGTTTCGGCGCTCCAATTTCCGTCGAGGCGTCGACATTCGGCAGAGCAATGGCGATGGAACGATGCGGACGCGGGTGGGGACGGGCTCGTCGTTCGCCCCACAGTCGGCCGGAAGCAGAGGGCGCATCGCGAGTCCCGCATCGATTCGAGGAGGACCGGATCGACGACGGGTTCGCACGATCCGTCGCCGTCCTTCGAGGGGAAGAGGGGACGGCATCCAACGGCCAGAGGCGTCGTGGCGAAGATGGACCTGCCCCTCCCGTCGATCGAGCGGTATTCCACCCGCGATAATGGTTTTCGGACGGGAGCGGGAGCGAGACGAGGGGGGGCGGAGGGCGGAGAATCGGTCCCGGTCTTCTTGGCGGCGGCGGCGCGAGCGATGCGGCGGCATTCGGCCTTGTGCGTCGGGTAGTGATTCTGCTGACAGCGTCTGTCGTGATATTGCGCTTGGTTGCAACGAGTGCATTTGAGCAGCCGGTGGTTTGGTAGCGGCGGCAGTCCGCACGCATCGCATCTGGCCACCATCTTATAGGTTTGCTCTCTGCTCTCTCTAGCTCTTGCTTTCTTCGAGGATATATTTCCAAGGGAGAGCCAGTGCAGACAAAGCCAGTGCCAGAGCCAGAGCTAGATTACGATAGAGATGGAGAGGCAACTGAAACTGCCGTTCTGTTGGGTTGATGGAGCGAGGTTGGTGGAGGTTGCGTTGATGGAGGTTGATGGATGATCCATGGACCATGGAGCGAGATGGCGGTTGATTGTTGATTGGGGAAAGATCTGTTGAAAAGATTTGTCCCTTTGAATTAGTACGACCTACTCTTCGGTACGGAGGGATTAGTATTGAAGATCGCGACCTACTTTCCCGTCAATATCAAGCAGACATCAGGGAGGGCAAGTTTTTTCGGCAAGATCGAGCAAGATTCAGATCGCATTGGCTTTCCGCTGCTGCGATTCCAGTCGCGCAATTTCAATTCCAGTTCATGATATCGTTCTGCAATTCCAAATATATTATGACAGCAGCAAGGGAATCCAATCCGGGATCTAACAGCTTGCAGCAGCCGAACGAAACGGCCGCGGCGACGGCCGCCCATGGCACCACCGACATGACGAGACGCATGGTGTGCGGTGGCCTCGCGGGTATGATTGCCAAGGTGAGGAGAGGTTCCGCGTCCTTGGCGTCGACACGAACGGTGACGTGATGATGTTGTAGTCTCGGCAGCTCTCGTGTTTCGGGCCGCGTGTTTCGTTTCGAACGAAAATCAAACCAACGTCCGTGTTTCTCGAAATAACGCAACAACAATATGACAAAATGACGAAAAATGACGCCCGACGATAAACAAAAGACCGCCACCAATCCGCTGGATCGCATCCGCATGCTATCCCAAACCGGAGAACACGGCGCCGCGTCGTCGGGCGCGAAGGCGACGCCGTTCGGACTCTATCGATCCATCATACGGAACGAGGGAATACTGGGACTGTGGGCGGGCAACGGGGCGAATTTGCTCCGCGTCTTTCCCGCCAAGTCCATCGTGTTCTCGAGCAACGACTTTTACAGGACGCGTCTGGGGAGCCTGTACTGGGGATCGAACGAGGCCTATATTGCAGAGAATGCGGGACGGTTGCCGTGGGCGCTGTCGTTTTTGGCAAAAAAGGAGAAGGACGATGGGAGAGGAGGAGTCATTGCAAGCAATGTGACGAGGAAGGTAATGTTTGGCGGCGCGGGCGGAATATCGGCCGGGATTTTGACTTACCCGAATGATACCGTGAGGAGACTTTTGCAATTGCAAGGGAGCAAGGGTACTGCTGAGCATTATGCGGGCTATTGGTGAGTTAATGCAAATGAACCACATTCCTCTCGCAAGTGTCCTTCCAAAATCATCACTTGTCTAACTGCTAGCGGAATGTCTTTGTAGGGACTGTGTGAGAAAGACCTATGCAAAATTTGGCATAGAAAGATTTTACCGTGGGGCATTCATTAATATCATACGGATGGCTCCCAACACTGCAATACAGTTTGGCTCGTACGAGCTACTGAAGCAATATACGGAAGGATATTTCTAGCTGAGTCTGGAGTAAGATCTTGACTCACAACCAACAGGAGACTGCATCAATTTGCAGTGACCTAACCACAGGAACTGTCCCGATAAAAAACACGCAATTAGCCATTTTGAAGATAAGGTAGGTTACATGATTGCAAATGGGTGTGCAAGTGCCCGTTGAAATAGTGCCACCTATAATGCACAGATACTCTAGAAGAAATCGCCTTTATTTAAGTATCTAGGCCCTTCCGTCTACAACAGTTCCTGATGCCTATTCCTAGTCGCCCAATTCGCAAAATATGTTGACGTGGGACTTAAATTTGCCGACCCATTCGATCAGCTTGTCCCTTGTAGTTCCTGCGACAGCATTTTCGTAATCGCATTTGTACCCCGCATCTCGCACCAAAAGCAGCACGTCCACCGGGTCGTCACCGCCAGACTCTATCATCTTGGGGAAGAATTCGAACGTCAGAAACCGAAACGGGAATCTCGTCAGATTCACTCCCCGAAACGCCCGCAGCTCCAACCCCTCAACGTCCACCTTCAAAAGCCTCAGGAGATCCGAACGACCCTCTGGAACCCCCCGTTCCGCGAGCGCGTCCTCGGCCCGTACCAATCGGATCGCACCAGTCAACGACGACGATTCCGTCGAGGTTCCGTTGTTCGCGTCGTCGTTCTTCAACTCTTCCAGGGGGAAGGAAGTGTTGCCCCTCACGAACGTCGTCATTCCTGGGGAACTCGGACGACGAGACATTTTCCCCTCCGCCCCGACGTCCGACGCGCCGGCCTCGACGACGTAGATCGAACCGCCGCCGCGAGTCGTCACGCCCTCCAGAAGCTCGGCGGCGCTGCACCTGATAAGCGCGACGATGTCCGGGGCCGGTTCGAACGATATCGTGTTCGCGCCACGACTCGCCATGTGCATCGAGTGAGAGCCGACGTTGGCGCCGATGTCCACCGCCCAGACCGTTTTGGCCCCCCCTTTGCCGTGATTCCGAAGCTCTCCATCCGCGGTCGCTTTCTCCAGCGGTAGCGCGCGAGCGATGAATTCTTCCATTTCCGGTTCGTAGGTTCCCTTTTGTAGTATTTTTTGCGTGATGTACTTGTCCTTCGTCGGAGGATGCAACAGGATTCGAAAGGATATCGATTTTTCGGCCAGAGACGAATTGGCGAGAATCGCATCCCCGTTGTCGAGGAGCGAGTGGACGCAGGAAGGAGGTTTAGATTCCATCGATTTTTCGCCGTCTACGACAGTGTTTAGTGGTTGAAGTTTCTGCTGTTGTGGTTCGATCGATTTTTGCCAGTCTTCCACATTTGGGAATTCGTCAGATTTGATTGATTTTTGCCCGTCGACGGAATTATTCGGCAGTGCCTGCTGTTCGGGACGTTGCCGAGGATTCGAGTGATGTACTGCCAAAAGTCCACAAATTACCACGACGAGCAACATGGTGAAGTAGCCCATCCTCTTTATCACCGTCAGCATTAGCGTGACCCTGCTAAACAACGAAGTTCTATCGTTGCTGTTGCCATATATATTGACTACTCCCACATCGCAGGACACATTTCCATTTCCATCTGAACTCGGTTGTGATGACCTTTTTTCCTAGGTGGGGAACCATCTGTCGTTTTGCCTCTTTTTTTTTAGGTACCCCGCGCGCTAAATGATAATAAGTCCTACGCNTAGTCTAGGTAGAGAATGATAATGACGTACCTAATTTTTTAAGTTGTTCTGTTCTAGGTATCTGGGGAGCGGGGCGCGTTGTTCGTCTCTCTCTCGATTCCGTTTGCTCCAATTTCCGCCTCAAAGGCTGCGCACCACGAGGAACCCCTGACTCTGCGACCAAATCGCTCGGCAACCTCCTCCCCTTCGTTGGCGTTGGGTCGTCGTCGTTCGACCTTGCCTATTGCGTGAACGGCGTGAGAGCTGAACTGAGTTGAACTGACTGTGACTGTGATCTTCCGTGAATGATGCGCTTGGCCGGTCACGGATGGAAAATGACCATTGCCCCCACTTACTCCGCATACACCTATCTACTCCTATCGTACTGCTCCTACTCCTACCATATTTACGTCCTAAGTAGGTACGTACGATACCTACCTACCAGCCCCTAGGAGCAAACATTGACATAACGGCCGGATATGTACGTACGTAGGAATTAAATAGTCCTAGCGGAGCTGCTCGTAAAAAAAGATATTTCAGGATATTTCATTCGTGAGATCTCACATCGCTCGCCAATAATCCAAGACCAGCAAGCGCGCACGCACCATCACGCGCGCACAGAACCGCACAACTTCTCGATCGCATCAGCATCAGCCTTTTGCCACTTTTTTCTCAATTCCACGACGAAACCCGAAATAAGAACGCGAACGCAACAACAACAATCCTGCCTATTAAAATTGACCATTATTTTTCGACGAACGCAACAATAACCGCAGCAAGATGCCCGAACACAAAGAATTCATCCTCCCCCCCGGCGAAGGCGCCAAAGTCTGCATCGGCGGCGGAGCCGGCTTCATCGGCTCCCACATCGCCAAACGCCTGAAAGAAAACGGGTACAAGGTCACCGTCGTCGACTGGAAGGAGAACGAATTCATGAAACCCGACGAATTCTGCGACGAATTCATCCTCGACGACCTCCGCAAGCTCGAGGTCGCCGTCAAGGCCTGCAAGGGCTGCCTCCAGGTCTACAACCTCGCTGCCGACATGGGAGGGATGGGATTCATCTGCTCCAACGAATCGGTCCTCAGCTTCAACAACACCTCCCTCTCCATGAACATGCTCGAGGCCGCCCGAAGGGCCGGGGCCCGCGACTTCTTCTACTCCTCCTCGGCCTGCGTCTACAACGAGGCGAAGCAGGAGGATCCCGAAAACCCCGGCCTCGTCGAGTCCGACGCCTGGCCGGCCCGTCCCCAGGACATGTACGGACTCGAGAAGCTCTACGCCGAGGAGATGGCGTTGGCGTACGGACGGGACTTCCCGCTGAAGGTGCGCATCGCCCGCTTCCACAACATTTACGGACCGAGGGGGACGTGGAAGGGGGGGCGCGAGAAGGCCCCCGCCGCCTTCTGCCGGAAGGCAATCACCTCCGAGAAGGACTTCGAGCTCTGGGGGGACGGGAAGCAGACCCGATCGTTCACGTTCATCGACGACTGCGTCGAGGGGGTTCTGCGGCTGACCTTCTCGGATTGTGACGTTCCCATCAACCTGGGGAGCACGGAGATGGTGAGCATGAACGAATTCGCAAAGATCGCGCTGACGTACAAGGGGAAGCAGGACCTTCCCATCCGGCACATCGACGGACCGATGGGGGTAAGGGGGCGGAACTCGAACAGCAAACTCATTTTGGAAAAGTTGCAGTGGGAGCCCTCGATCAAGATTCAGGACGGGCTCAAAAAGACGATCGATTGGATCGAGGGGGAGATCGAGAAGGAGCGCAAGGAAGGGAACACGGAGGATTTCAGCAAGAGCGAGGTGGTGCAGCAGGTGGACGACTCCCTGATGCAGCTGGGGAATGAGGAGAGTACTGTCTGAGGAAGCAGTGTTTTCTTTTAAGGATCTTTTTGCAGGGGGGGCCTGCATTCGGGCTTTTTGAGAGTTTCCAGTTGGATAGTCCGGTCGGGTATTCATTGTTACTCCTTAATTTTATACGATTTATGTTTGGATAGAGTACAACCTCTGAATGACTTTGTCAGGTGGTGACCAATGGGGAGATCTTACCCCAACTGGGATGTCTCGGGCTGGATGGTGGCCAATTCAATTATAAAGCAGGATTGGTGTGAGATAATGATATCAATTGAAGTACAGATTTAGGCTGCGACAAATCAATGCCTAGAGGTCTGTGCCAATTTTGGGACCTGCATAGATGACACTTCTTTGTATACCCAGGACGAGGGAATAAGGCGATGAGGCGCAGTTGCCTACTTTTATAGACAAGATTCGCGACCTTTTTATCGAAGACGGCGTCTTTTATGGGTAGAGATTCTGAAATGACCCTTAGCTACCCTCTTACAAGATAGCTACTAAACTTCTTTTCCGAACAAGATCTTCTGGGGTTATCATTCGCCTGCCCTTTGGATCACATTTGTTCTCGCTTGTGTATGTAGTATTGTTGCATCCATAGACTGGAACATAGTTGAGGCAGCATATTTGCAGTGGATGTCACAGAAACCGTCAAACTCGACGATCCGTTTCGTACATTCACCTTATCCAATATTACAGAACTGATCACCGGTTTGTGTGCTGCTGTCATGACCATGATAAGTGCATGATGTTGCTCCACCGCATTGACAAGAGTAGGCGACATTTACTCAGGCGCTGGTTGTGGTGTATATGTTGTCGTATGCCTCGTTGTCACAACCACATGCAGGGCTATAAACGATGGGGGAGTACTCAGGAATAGGCTCACAACGTCGTCGGGAAAACAAGGGGAGGATCGTTCATTGATTGTGATGTATCGGGCTCATGTTATGTTCAATTTACAAAGCAAGAATGATATCAAATGACAGCAGATTTAGGATGAGGTGAATGAATGAATATAGAGGCATTGACCATTGTTGCAATTGTACTGCTGCAATTACCTAGATTGTATTCCTCTATTTAATTGAGAGGAGGTGATACTGCACTTTCCTAGGCATGGTTCACTCTTTACGCCTAACTTTACCTTCCCGGCGGCCGGGTCTATACAGATTGATTAGGACGCTGAAGCATCTCTTCCCAACCACGCAACATACTAAACTTCTTCTCCGAAATAAAGTGACTGTTGAAGATATGTGGTTTTTATCTCCTAGGTAGGAACCCGTGGATTACTCCACCTGGAAATGCAACAGCACGTGGAGCATCACATAGCCACAAGAGCTGGCATGCAGCTCACGATGGACGCCACAAGAGCTGGCATGCAGCTCATGATAGACGTAGAATAATATGAGCCAACCTGGCTCATATCTTTACCTAATCTGTTTTTCCAACGTCAATGAACAACCGCTTCTTCTCTAGTGCCTCGTAGGTCATTGTTTGAATGTAGAAGAATCGTGTTCTCAACATTAGGTTAAATTAGGTAAAGATATAAACGGCTCATTGTCCACTGCAGAGC
>JALLOY010000796.1:0-10043 GCA_036939835.1 Thalassiosira delicatula
ACTCAGCCTCAGCAGTGTGAGCTCCAGATGAAGCAGGGGGGTGTCTGGAGCGTATTACAGCTTGCAACGCGGCTAAAGGCCAAAACGAGTCTAAGTAGATAAGTGGCGTTTCGGGTCAAATTGATAGGCAACGTTTTGTAAATACCCAATATTTTAAGTTAATCATGTTTATTAGAATTGGATAGACCTATTTATATCATCCCCGCATGTCGATGAATGTGATTCCCCATAAAATTAGAGAGCATCAAAAATGGATTTGATTGGACTTGTAGGGTGGTCATAAAACCACCCACCCCACTAATGACCGCAATACTATAAAGAATTTCTTCCGCGCTTGTAGGGTAGCCGGATGAAGCATTACATGCACAGACGCCTATTATCCTGGCTACAGCAATTCTAACACTTGCAACGCAACTATCCTACTCTGTGTTCACTCCAAGTGCCAAGAATCTGTCGAGAAGATTTGTCTGGCTGTGCCTCCCCAGAAGCCGGTGAAGCCCATTGCGGCATACATTTACCGGGATTTCAACTCGCCCACCCATGCAATATGCTTCTCGGATTCTCACCTGCAGTCCCACAATGCATCTTTCACTTCCACTCCGGTCGCCCCTGAATCTGCGTGCACTAGGTTCTATTGCCCAAAGCAAATCTACAACGTCCACCATTTTCCTGGACATGGACAGGATAGATGCTGGGGCAGGTGTCTATGATATCAGCGGGGTTTCCCTCTGTTCAAACCACGCAACCCAAACATGTTCTTGGTCTTATTCAGTATCAAGTTCAGCGACGCTAGCGCCCAACTCGTCCGACCTATCTCAACATACAAATACGCTTGCGGCTTCCAGCTACACAACGATCTGACTCACTCACTACCACACACTGCCAATTTCTCTCTCCTTTCATGTGGCGTGTCCACTCACACATTGCGCGCAGCTCTAGGTGCGCTGTTTGCGTGGCTAGACACCGCACGTGAAGCAAACTTCAAGATGCACTCCAGCAACCCTCACATGGCTGGCTGCCGCGGTTTTGATGGTCCCGGTCTTTGCAAATAGCGTCATTGAGTCCTGTATCCCTGACAGTGCTGCGTGGCTGCAAGTGCTCAAGAACAATAATATGACTAACCTGCTTCTTTGTATTGTCCAAAATCCTGGGCTGGTCCAGGATAAGGAGATGATGTCAGACCTGCACTTCATCTACTGAAATCCCGTCCGTCGAGGCCATATTTATATTGCTGACAACGTTCTATATCTAAAAGGGATCTTTGCTGGAGGCACAAAGTTTGTGAGCCTTTGTCCACCGTCTTCATGGTCGCCGTTCCCGGTCAAGACGGATGGAGACAACGGCAATGGCCACGGCACTTGTCATCAATCATTGCCACCAAAATTTGTCAACAAGCCCGACATGACGCTAGGCTAGATTGGCGGCCCTGTCATCAAATCGAGTTCCGTTGCAGTCTTTGCAATCGTCTCTGCGCGGACAATGCTTTTTGCCGCAGAAATGAAAGACGGAAGTGATTGAGAGATGAGAGCGAGCAAGGGAACGAGCAAGTCGTTGTTGTCATCTTGAAAGACCAACGTATTTTGGGCTGCCGCCCTCACAAAATGACAAGTTCCCTTGGCGGTTGCCTCTGGCGATAGCGATGGCCAACCCAAGACTGCATGCAGTATTGGCTACTTCATGTCAATGAGTCAACTTCAACTGTAAGGCCAATGAACCCTGCACATGCCCCTATTGCGGCAATATGAATGAGAATGCACTCATTCTATTACAACTCAACAATCCACTAGTGCTACGTGCAGCAGCAACCCTTCGAGCGTCAACATCTGAGCGCTGATAGGGCAACTGGAATCCCTTTCCGAAAACAACGGTGTCTTTGACAGATCCGTCCTGGTCGATCGGGGACGTCGAGACCGTCAAAAAAATTCTTTCAGAGGATGGGGCCTGGGGGCAAATGGGACAGAAGACGGCGAAAACGAAATGCCACAATATCGAAACGAGGAGGCTGGGGAGTTCCGCGCCATCAAAGACATTCCCAGTATTTTTGCCCATGCTCACCAAGGGCAAATTGCCAGCTATGATAGTTACAATGGAGCTGCCTCTGAGCAGGCAGCGCAGGACGCCAGGGGTGTACTCAACTTTGAGAGGTTGGCCATTGTAAGATGGTGGCGAGGATAGCAAGCCTCTGCCAGAACAGGGCCGTGGATACAAACCTTCTGCCTGAATCACAATTGGGGCGTTGCCGTTGTAAAGACAGGTGCAGGGACTCCAGAGTGTGATGGAGGAACTGGAAATCGGATTTGGCCTCAAGATGACCGTACCAAAGGAGGGGATCCAGACGAAGGCTGGAGAGGCACCGCTTTCCTCCTCGGGAGAACGACGTTGCATGTTCCCAGGCTGGAGTTGAAGTGAATGCACCCGGGGCTCGTCGTGGCGGCGTTCAACACATGCGATGCGTTCTACAATGCCCTTGACAAAACTGAGACGCGCTGTTTTGGATCGACCCGCAGCCGTACCTCCAGGGGTACGCACCAATACTGATCCTCATCCACGCGGCCATTGCCTAGCAGGCCTTCCTGAACCACGGAAGCAAGTCTGGCCCGTTGTTTATGATGTCGCTGTGGAGGCTGTAGGTCGTAGGGACGGCCTTCCTTGCCCTATAGGCGCTCGTCACGTTGCTGGCCCTGGGTGAGCGTCCTCCAAAGAGTCGTTTCACTATGACAGCTGTCGACATCGATGAGGACGACAACGCGCCTCCGCCTTTGTCGCACTGCCACCAAAGGCACCGCACCAATTCTGACTCCATCAAATCTGCCGGCCGCCCATACAACAGTGCGTCGAACTTCCCCTCCCACTTGTCCAATCTTCATCATACGATGGAAGGATTGTCATTCGCAATGGAGTTGGTGCTGGCGCTGACGTCGGCAGCAACCTTGTCCAGTCAACGAAACCACGCATACAGCGCCAAGGTGTTGTGATATATTTTGCCAATGGCTTCATTTTCTCCCTGGCGTTAAGGGTGCGCTCTTCACGCAAAGCCGTCTTGGACAGCCTTCCCCTGAATCGGCGTTGGGGCCCGAGGATGCTGACTAATGGTCGTACTATTAGACGTGCCATTGGGATTTGGGGCCTGCTTCAATTTACTTTCTTTGTCAGTCATGCTGAGGTCAATAACAGTGTAGGTGATGAAAGGACTGTTTGATCTGTGGTAAAATGCGCTTCTAATTTTAAATTTAAAACGAAATCAATGGCTGAAAATGTTTATATCCAATTGTGTAAATCAAAATCGCATTGTTTTGACACTACCGCAGTAGATGCCGCAATACTCGATTAATAGTGGTTGGATTGTTACAATGGTTACATGTACTTAAAGAGGGACTCAAGCGCTACCATAGGTACACTTCGCAGATCAAAAATTGGACTTGTGACTGAGAAGCAGTCGTAAGAAACCCAATGTCCCATAAGTGGTATTATAAAATGCATTGTCCCGGGAGTGGTTAATAGCTTGTACCTGTATCACAGAAGATGTCCTGATTGCGGGAAACACCCACCCCAACTGAGACCTTTACATTGGTGTGACACCAATCCAAGATAGAATACTCACAGTACTTGGCTTTGCGGCACACCTGCAAAGCTCCCATAAGAAATCTTTTGGTGCACGTTTTTTTTCATTTTCTTGGTATTTTGGGTTTATTTTTTCCAAGTTCTGTACACGTAGGTTGGTACTAGTTCCTTGTTACCATTTTGTTGGAATGTTGCAGTCATTGTCTGGAACATTACACTTTTATCTCTAATTTCCCAGGATGTGGGTGTGGGTGCATAAACTACTTTCACCGTCCTCGAATTCGCGACATCACACCCAGAATATGGCATATCCACTCTGGACTGTGCCATATCTCCATCCATTCAATCCCCTGTCTCCCCGATTGACAAAACGACCGTTCCCCCATTGTTCGGCCTAACGACTGCACAGTCACTTGCAGCGGAAACATCGCCATTCGCCCCCAACATCATCAAATGAAATGAATTATTCCTCCGCGCCGCTGGGCCGTCACTGCATTCCCCCGTCCGCAATGGATCTAAAACAGTGGGGTGCTCCTCCGCCCCTTTCAGTGGACAGCCATGCAAAATAGCACGCTCTTGACGCCGTGCGCCAATTTTCTCGCAACACTCCTCCCATGTTGCCTTTCTGGTCCCCCATTTGCCCGGTGCCTCTCTTCACTGGATGATCCCCTCTCTCGCTTGTGTCACGTCTTCAATTCAGCGATGTCCAGAAACGTATGCGACAACAATGTCAGCGAAGAGGAAGTGTGCTCTGTTGCAAGGCCCTTGTAGAACCATGGCTGTGGGGCAATCGCCGACACCCAGAACTCTACCTACGTTGGACGACAGTTCCAGTAAATACTGGGATAGCTTTTATGGTCCTTGATCGACAAGTGACTGGCTCCACGGGGGAGAGAGGGTCTGGTGGCGCAAAGACTGGGCAACAACAATTGACATTGATGGCAACAATCAATACTCGGAGCTGAAATGTCCACCTGCGATCGCTGCGGGCATCTGCTGAGCGCCAACACGAAACAGCCGATCCTGGAATCCCCGTGCAGCATTGCAAAGCCGCCGTAGAAGCCGCCGAGCCTCGAGATATTCATGCGGCACTCCCCGGCGCAGGAGGCGTTCTTCCAAGGAACCCCATGAGCCCTTTGTTGCTAATGGCGGGGACCCGGGCGGTCGGTCACGGGATCGTTGTGTCCTCGTCGGAAGGTGGAAACGACAGTGGGAACCCGTATGATTGGTGGCTGTGGTGGAGAAGGAGGAGGGGTGCGGGACAAGTCCAGCGTCAGCAATCCTTTGACTGCACAGCTGTTGGAGCTCCTCGTTGCCAACAGGATACTGGAACCAAGCCTCAAGCTGAGAGTGGTCCAGCAGGTCCTGTGGAAAAACCATGTCGGCATCGTCAATGGCTGCCGGTGCCTCCCGCAAGATGATTGGCACCGGATTGTGACTCGGTGTGACCTTGAGCAGCACTATGAGTTCACGGTCCGACACGAGGCCGGCACCGACAACGACGCCGTCCTTGCGAACTTCCTGCCCATGGTGATCACATACCGCCTCGCCGGAGTGGACGGCAAACAATCCTTGCTGTTACTCTGTTGTCGTGACAAGGCGTATTTGGCGTTACTCTTGTTTTACACATCGTGTTGTGTTTTTTCCAAACTACCTGGAAAAAATAATGGGAATCTATCATTATTTGAAACTGGATTAAAAGGGATGCTGGATCTTTTCCAACCTGGAAGGGACAGAATCGAAAAGTATTTATCAAAATTATGTGCTCTATTTTTCAGTTTTATTTAGGATCTACATTCTCTTTTTCTCTATTAGTTAGTGCACACGTCGCCTTGGGCCCGGCTGACGGTCCCTGTCCCTTGGCTGTTCCATCATGACGAGGCGGGTATATTCGGTTGGTTCTTGTCCCCCGCTTGTTGTCAAATTATTCCGTTACTTCGGTCTTGGCACCGCCTCGTAACCCTCTGCCTGCTTGGCCCAATTGTGGGGACATCAGCCTCCGAAATCAGATTGGACGTCGTGAAAGAGCACGAATTTCAGAAAATGCCTCACAAGGGAGGGGGTCACGAGCTCGAAGTTTCGCCAAAATCAAGGGAGGATGGTACCGCTGAATGTGGATTCATGTAAATATTGTATATAATTTGATTGGCTATTTTCAATGGCATGCGCACAACCATATCATTGGCGCAACATGTTCCCCAGCGCCTCCTTCTCTCTTCTGCCGACTGATTTCGTGTCCCCCATTCTCATCTTCCCTCGTCAAATATGCCACGTTCAAACTCCTTCACTCTCCCGTACGCATCCGTCCGTCTCTTGTCGATAAGTACACCGTCGATCCGATGGCCCCAAGGCTCGGCAACAGTGTCAGCACGACAAGAATCATGTGGAGGAAGAAGGGGATGGTGATGATGAGCAGCCCACCGACGAACAGGAGCGCAGCCACCACTACCATGGACAGCGGCGCGGCCGGGACCAGAAGGAGCTCCACCGCGGAGAAATTATCCTTCAGACCCAATGACATTCTGACCGCCGCGTCCAAGACAACCTCCACCGCTGCAAACCAGCTGTTGGCAAGGTTGATGACCGCAGATATTTCCGGACAGTAAGGTCCCTCAAGGCGAAGGCTGTGCAGCGTCGGAGCTTAGTCGTTGCCGTCGGGCGAGATTTGCAAGGCTTTCGACCGGAACCAGGGCGGCAATTTGCTGTTGTTGTTGTCATGTACTCTCCTATCTTAAAAAGTGGGACCTGCATGGCATGGAGTCAAGTTTGTGATCAAGGGGGGGCTTCCGTAGAGGCCGTTGAGCAACTATACAATATTTTGAGCGCGTAGGAATTAGGTACTTGAGCAAGAAATAAGGTTACGCTAACAACCACTAGTTTTTTTTAGGTGCCCGCCTCGCAAACTTAGATTTTTTTTAGCCTTTGCGTTGCTGCAAAGTCTGCAGAACGCCTTGTGCTGAGTCGTGACATTTGCGTCACACGCCAAATGCCCGGGGTTGATTGGGAAACACCCCCCCAAAAAAATTGCGCGACTATAATGAACTACAATATAAGTACAGCATTTTGAACAGATCAAACAGCAGAAATCTCTCCAATAGCCCTCATTTTGCCCCAAAACACGATAAAATTACATATGTACCTACTCAGTCTGGCTCAATTTCCAATAAAAGAAGTGACCAGTCTGCTGATATCATTGTGCTAGAGTGCTAGAGGGCCCATGGCCGGATTAGATAAAGTGCCGTCTTTCGGGACAGGGACAGGAATAGTTCCAACAACAGATAATGTGGCACAACTGCCATATCTTACAGGTGACTCCATTATTTTTACCTTCAAGATCGACTCAAAATCAAATTGCACCTGTCATTGCATTGTTTACCATGTTTTTGTTTCAAAGGTAGCATTTTGCCTTTACTATTCTACTTGCACTGGGTGTGGTGTCTGTCTCAAGAAATGATGACTGCTAGTTATCAAATACTCTCTGTGTACATGTCTTTCTGAAAAACAAGGTATGATGTCTGACGCGTCTAGTAAACACTATACTTTTCTATACATTCTTGCATCGGGTGTTCAATAAACAGTTGCAGCAGAAGAGTCATTATCTGTCTAAGTTCTTGGCTCAGTTTCAGTTGCTGAAGTGTACTTCGAAGATGATTTGGGTCTTGCGGTCACTACCATCAAATTTTATCTGTCATTGATACACACTTGCTGAGCTGTCATCATTCTCCTCCACAATGCGCCTCAATTGGACCCAAGCATTCAAAAGTGCATCTGGCGAATCAAACTCAAACTTTTTCACCACACAAAATAGCGCTTCCATGAAATGTTCATATTCAATACCATTCAACTGTTCAATGGCGGTCAGAATTGCCGCCGCTGCAACTGTACTGGGACGCTGTGTCGAAAAGAAATATGCTCTGACTGCAATCTCCGACTGGAATGCTAGTTCTTCTCTAAGGAAGTCCCATGTGCTACCGTCTGCTCCCGCATTGACTTCTTGGACGTGTGGAATCATCAACTTGATGATGTTGTATCCTATCTGCAACGCAGTGGGACAACAAATCCTCCATTTCAATAGGTGCAATGTCGTTAGTTCCATGGATTCAATTTCTTTGGTCGAGTAGGTCCCACGACTTATAGTGCTGAAATCTTTGCTGCCGAAGTATGCTCCTCTGTTGATCTTGATAGAAGTGTAAAGAGCTGACATGGTAAGGAGCTGGTATTGTCCAATATTGTAGAGAAAAGCTTGAGGACGCCGAAGAGCATCATCGTCACAGCTCATGAATCGATCGACAATGTTCATGGCCACGGCCACGGACTCCCTATCAAGCTGGCATTTGTCGACGATGCTGTAGCACCAATCGACAAGTGCCATGCGGTCACTGGATGTGATTCTTTTAAACTTGTTGGAGGCAGTGCGGAACAGGGTCTCGTCGCAGCCGCAAGCATTGTCCTTGTCCGGGCCCTGACCCTGGCCCTGGTCGCCGTTACTGCCATTCCTGTTCAGATAGTCCCTGCAGGCATAGGCGGTGCATTCTTGCTCCATCATGATGGTCATGGTGATGCCATCTTGGTGGTCAGTCGACATGGTGATGTAGTCAATATTTTCTTGGTGGAGGTGCGATACGGATCCTTTGATGATTGCGCTGAGATTTAAAATGAATGATGCTGTTGTTGGAATATGCTACAAATAATATGGTATTATCGCGATAGCATTATTATTTTATGATGTGCGACTTGGGGTTTATTTTTATGAGTTTCCACGAGGTATCGTACCTACTTCTAGTTGCTTCTACCTAGGTACAACTGGCTTAGGTCTAGATAGACCAGCTGTGGCAAAGACCTCGCTCTCCGGAAGGCAAAACATACATACATAATTGCGGCAACTTGAAACGAGAGCTTCCTCATTCAGAAGTTCATTCATATCATTTGGGAGAAAGAGTGTATCATATTGCCATGGTGGAAGGTCTAATTCCCTTGGTGGAACAAATCAGAGAGTTCGGTTTCAAGTGTCAGGATTGCACTAAAGCTGTGAATTTTATCAAGCTGTGTGCAAAAGCCTGTAGTTGTTTCACGAGGTATAGCGCACGCTTCATTATTAACCCTCTGCTAGTTCAGTTCGATGGCTGGGCAAATGATCTGATAGGCGGCATAAAATTTCTCTACTAATCTACCACCCAACACTCAACTTTTCACCTTTTCCAAATTCACGTTTCATATTATTCCAAATTTTGGAAAAAGAGACCTTCCCTCCTTCATAATCAGGAGCCACCTCCAATCCACCACGTACAATAGGACGCCATCCATGACGATAGATCATTTCCACAACAAGATCTACTGCTTTTTCATCACCAAATACTTCAATGTCAGGACGTGATGGATTTTTGGGGCCGGTTGGCAAGATCAATGTCCACAAGATGTGTTTGTACGCTCCGCACCATTGGGCAGTAGGATCATTCAATTTCTCTTTATGGATCAAAATCCCAGCCTGAGGACCATCCTTAGGCAAGCCAGCACCATATCCATCAGGTCGTTTCATGAATGGATTTGTCATATCCAAAATCGTTTTGCCCTTGCCTTTAATTTCTGGGGCGATGGTTTCCACAATTGGCCAAGCTTGTTCATACATGGTCCCCAGAACAATAATATCAGCCTCGGCGGCTGCAAAATTATCGCCTGCCTTTAACTTCCAACCTTCAGCATCGCATGCTGGAACACAGTAATCTCCTTGACCAGCATTTTGGCCAGTGACCTTCTTTTGGTAGCCTTCGCCGGAGAGCAATTTATCGACAATATCTTGAGCTTTTTCTTTCGACCGTGAACACATCGTGACATCATAACCTGCATTCGCCCATGCAGCGCAAAGATGGACACCCATGCGCCCTGTTCCTCCTACGACGGAAACGGTTGGCAGTTCGCTGCTGGGTCGATCGGCTGGTCTTGGAGCCCACGGTCCATCTTTAGACGAAGATGGCGGCTGAGTGGAAGCTGCGGAGGTTGCCATGATACTGTAAAGGCCAAATGCACGAATTCTAAGTGCTGATCTGCTACTGCTCGTAGTGAAGAGGAGCATAACCGGCGGCTGTGGGAGGCGGCGGCGGGATTACTCCGTAGGATAGATCCAATAGGTTGTGCGACGGGGACACTCCGCACAACTGAGATGATAACTGATAACAACATGCTGTGAAAGATCGGGGAAAAAATCTGAGAGTTCCTTCCTTTCTTGATTGAAGTCAAACTATTAAATACTATTTCACGTAGGACTTCAATATTCATGATTTTTACATCTCCTACTCTTTCTACCTACATGGTGGGAGATGGGACGGACATGAGATATTAACACAGTCAAAATCTGCTTTGTTGGCGCGCTTCAGAGAGGTAGGTAGAGTAATTTATATTTTTAGGAATGGACCATTTTAAGGAACAATTCGTATTTTGCTCGTATCGAGACCCCTGATTGGCGCAGTTTGCCGCCACCAGCCCTC
>JALLOY010000798.1:0-18490 GCA_036939835.1 Thalassiosira delicatula
CTCCCCTTAGCTCAGGTGCACAAAGCGCAACCCCCTGGCGGCAATTAGATAATTTTCAAGGAGCATTGATACTTACTCCTAGAGTCAGTTTGCGACATCAGTAGTTTTCAAACGTTATTTGGGGGCCGCGACACCACTAGACTAAAACTTGTACTAAGTGGAGTATGTGCAACAGCGCGCGCTCGCTTGTCGTCGCATTGAAGCATGAAGCATGAAGCATCACATCACAGTTAGTAGCAATCACCCACTCATAGAAGAAATGTCGCACAAATCGTATCCGCAGTCGGCATTGGGCTAATATTACATCAGAGCTGTTCAAACCAGAACTCACATTGTGCACATCGGCATGTTAGAACGGTATCTCCTTTCCACACTGGCCGCCAAATTCGGCCACGTCTTCGAGGACTTTGACGAACACACCAAAGCGGAATTGAGTGCCTGGCGGGGAGTATTGGCGCTGCGAAATTTGCATTTGAGGAAGGATGCGCTCAAGCATTTGGGCGTGCCTCTGGTAGGTGGTGGGGTGGGCGACAATGATGATGATGACGAGGAGCCGGAAGAGCCTGATGCAACTTTGGGCTCGTGCGATCCCAACACATCACCTGGCCCTAACACGGAGGATAGTGGGGAGGCCAGCGATGACGATTCGTTCCTTTCTTGCGCGTCTCAAATAGAAGAGGATGATGTTGGTCAAGCTAACCAATTCAATGAATGTAATGATTTTGCGCTAGAAACACCACCAGTCAATACTTCGAAGCCGCCAACAAATAAAAGCAATGCGCCCACAATAGAAATTGTCCATGGATCCATCGGATCGTTGGAGCTGCATATACCTTGGAGATTACTTCGTGCTACAAGGGCAGCTGCAGAAAATGGTGAGATCGATGAAATTCCTGGGGACGAGAGCAAGCTTGAGGAAGTAGATGATAGTATGAGATGTTCTGCGGTGCTTTCCGATGTTAGGATACTATTGGCCCCCAGGAATTATTCTAGGAACCAGGCAAAATTTGGGAATGGTTTTATGAATCAAAAACAACACCACCTAGAAGAAGGGGATACAAACGAAAGCTCATCCAAGCAGAAGAGAAAACTAAAGCAGGTAGAAAGAATGCGAAAAGAACGAGAACTTGCAGTGCAGTCACTTTTGGAAAGAGAATTATTCAGACTCGTCAGGGGCATTCAGGATGGGAATGGAGATGGAGCTGATGCAGATGGCCCCACTCAACATGCCGACGAAAAAAATTATACGACGAAACCAGGCAGTAACAAAGAAGCAACACAAGAGTCTTGGCTAGCACGCTGGGCCAAGGGATTGGTAGCACGTATTCTATCCTCCCTCCAAGTGACCATACAAAACATTCATATTAGATATGAGGATGAAGGGTATGGATGGTTCGAGGAAGCTTCCCCTGCCGAAAGTCAGAAAAGGCGTCAATACCGTCCCGCCTTCTCTGTTGGAATGCGTCTGGGCAACTTTTCCGTCAGGAGTTCAAATGTCAATGATGAAATGCCTGATGGCTCATTGGATGATGGCAAGGCATCAGGTTTGGAGTCTGTGCGTCGCAAAACAGCCAACGTGGAAAATCTTTCCATCTATTGGGATAGCTCTCACTCTGATTTATTTGTTGGGTACACGGCAGAGGAGGATGACAGGAATTACTACGAAAAGAGATTCGAAGAGTTGGACATAATGTCTTCCGATGACTTTGAAGCTGGAGGCGGCCCCTTACAGCACTCCTACCTCATAGAACCGATTTCTCCGTCGCTCCAGTTGATGGTGTTTGATCCAGAAGACGTTATAGCCAATGCAACAACTTCTGAACTTGAGCTGCCTGGCAATGATAGCAGCTCTAAACCACATCCTCTGAAAAAATCTGCAGCCATGCCATCTATAAATGCGTCACTGTGTCTCCCATCTTGCCACGTTAATTTTGATCGCAACACGTTGGAAGATATCGCTTACATTCGAAAATGCCTGTCTTCTTACAAAGATCGTATTGTTTCTTCCAAAGAGCGTGTGATAGAGCAGCGTATTTCCCAGCAATTGTTAGATCTTCGGCCGCCATCGGGTATTCGTCCCTTAGATGACCCGCAACTTTGGTGGAAGTATGCGATCGGAGCCGTGAGAGCATTGCAGTCGGACCGGAAATATTTTGAGGGCAGATCAGACGTCAAGGAACGAAAGTGGCGAAGGAATGGATGGGTGGGACTTGCTCGCTTATTGCGGTTACAAAAAGAGTACACAACGAAGTACACTTCCCTTTACCAAAAGTTGTGTAGCTCTGCGCAAAATGACACAAAGATTAAGAAAGAACTCCACGCAGAATTGCTGGCTTTGGAAGACTCGCTCAACAATGAAGAAATTGCTGCTTTTCGCATAGTTGTTTTCAGGACGTTATGCTCACAAGATCCAGATCCTTCCAAAGTGCGGAATGTTGAGATTAGAGCACCAGATTCCTTTGATGTCGATGAGCTGGCATTGGGGAATCTTTCTGTTCTCTCTCTTGAATATAGAGAGAGGAAACTTATCCAGGTTGTCGAATCAACGGATACAAACCAAAACGAATTCAGCGTAACCAATATTGATGGGCAGAAGCAAAATGCAACCTGTCCACAGCCTGCGGAGACTGTGAGAGGGAACAATGATGTCGCTCCTGTTTGGGTGGTTTCGATAGTTTGCCAAGACTTTGCACTGCAAGCCAACGATAAAGCACAGCTAAAGAGGCAGCAAGTTGTTCCAATAGCGATGTTGCAGTGTTTTTCTTCATTGAAATTTGAGAAATTCTCGAACAGTGCGTGGGATCTTTCCTGTGGAGTGCGCTCTCTGATGGTGTCTGATTTGATAAGCCCTTACATCGAGAAGTCAGCCGAAGGGCAAACTCCGATAGGGAGGAAACAAATGGATTCTTTCGGCAGCGACGACAAAAGGAACGCAGGGCATTCAAACGAACACACTGCTAGCATTGTTATTCGCAACGTTGTTTCCGATGATAACATACAAGCCCAAACAACAACCCACTTGGATGCCAAAGTGTCACCACTTGAAGTTACTTATTCAACAAATGCATTTGAGGCGCTGTCAAGGCTCTTCGCTGTGGTGAAGACAAACGAATTCAACAGAGACTATGAAAGAATAACTAGGGCATTGTCCCGTTGGCGATCTAGGCAGGGGAAGCGGCTTGTGACTATGCTAGCGAGGCGTCGAAAAAAGTTCGTTGTTTCCATCAGCATTGCTGCGCCTGTTCTTTTCATCCCGGAGGATTTCCAACACGCGGATTCTCCTACGCTCGTGATGGACTTAGGGCGACTGACATTTATAAGTGATTCTAGTGAAGCTCCATCTGCTGGTTTTGACGACAAATGGCTGCTGAAAATCGACAGCATCAAAGCTCTGTGCATCCAGAAACAGTCAACAACCTCTCACGAACATGCCATCATCGAACCTTTTTCACTAAAGTTCTCCATTTCAACTCACATTGCAGAAGGCGAATCATCTGACTCGGATGTTACCAAAATCGATGTACAAGCATTACTGCCAAAGTTGTGCTTTAATTTGACTTCATCAGCTGTAAGGCTTGTTTCACGCCTACAGATGAGATGGAACGACGCCCAATTGAGAAATCCTCGGACACCTCGACCGCAAACACTTGATGATTTTTTGCTTGCCAACAGAGGATTATCACGTCACCATACAATTTTGAGAGATTTTGCCAACTATGGATTTTCTCCACAAGATGAGCCGAAGGAAGTTGTCACAACGCAAGAAATGAGATTCTCTTTTTCAGCTCCTATAATTGCATTGCAGATCGGTAATGACGTTGAGTTTATGCAGTCTGCAACAGATTCAACATCGAATCTCAGACCTCTCATCAATTTGACGGTTCGGGGAATCCGCGGAAACTTTGTGTCTTGCAACACCGAGGCAGGGTTATCATCGCAGTTTTCAGCCCGCCTTCGATCCATACATGCAAAAGATATGCAAATAGCTGGCAGTCGCTTTTGCCACTTTTTATCATCTATGGACCCAGCTTTGATTGAGTGTTGTGATTCTACGCACGGCCCGATTATGTCTAGTTTTAATGATGAAGACGATGACCTTGTTTCTGTTGAAATGTCAAAACAATCAAATGGTGACCAAGAAACGTCCATTCGCTTCCATGAGCTTTACGTCGAATGGAACCCGGAGCTTCTAGCTACGGTTCAAAAGTCATTGCGACTTCCAACTCCTCAATCTTCAAACTCTATGGCGTCCTCGACGAGCAGCGACGAGAATATTGGTAACCAAGCTTCGGACGAGCTGGAATTTTTCGACGCATTAGATATTACTGACAACCACAAAGAATTTGAGCGCTGTTTAGGAGCAGCGCCAAGCGTGACAGAACATGTCGGCAATCAAGCTAACAATTTCCAAACACCCAGCATGACAAAGGCCCCATCGCCCAAGTTCAAGGTCCTGTTCCATCTTTCCAAGCTTCGGGTCAATTTCAACAAGGATTCTCAGTTCAGGTGTTTGTTTACTGCAGAAATGAATCAGACTGACATCGCTTTTTCTCAGAAAACACTTGGAGGTTCAATAACAACCGCAACGATAGCAAACGCACGATTGAAAGACCCAGATGGAGCAACTGGAGGATCTTTGTATGGTCAACTGATAGGGCTACAGCCCAGCGGATTCAGCTCATCATCAGCGCAGACATCGTCCATTGTTAACATGGCATTCGAATCATTCACTAACTGCGATGAGCCTGAATATCACAACCTGATGAAGGTAGATTTTTCTGAAATGAAGTTTGTGTATCTGCATCAGCTGTGGCTTGAAATATTCGATTATTTCTTCGAAGGGATATCTGGGCATGCTGTTTGGGGCACTGTCCCAAAGCCCTCTCCTCATTTTTTTGATCCAACCGAAGCCATAAGAGCATTTAAGCGAACAAAAATGTCTATTGAGATGGTGCAGCCATTGATTTTACTGCCCATGGGCTACAGGTAAGAATCCCCTGCAAATTGTTACGACTCTTTTAGTCAATAAGAGAGAGAGAGAATGTTTGATTTTTGCATCAAAGTTTCTCAATCTGCATTGAACCTTTCCATTCACCAATCTAGGTCACCACATCATATTCGCCTGAAAATGAATGCACTAAAAGTAACCAATCGCTTCATACATGAAAAGATGAAGGAGAAGGAGGGAAATTTTAGAAACTGGGTACAGTGGTTTAACGCTGCAAAAGTTGAATTCTGTGGGTTGGACGTGCAAAGTTGGGATGAGCGAAAGTTGATCGAAGTTTCCGAAGACACCCCCCCCCCCTCAATGGTAAGCTCTTCAGTCAAATTTCCTTTTCATCATTCACGAACTGATGCCTCCTTCTTTACTTTTTGCAAAGACTCTGAATGTCCGATGGCCGGTGGGCCCAACAGCTCCTCTGATCAAACCCAAATGGAATGTTGTTGGAGAAGTGGATCCTATCGTATTCAGCCTTTCAAGAAAAGATTTTTCTCTCTTTCGTTTCTTCGTATCTTACAACTTCTCAGAGCCATCTAGATTCCTTTCTAAGCAAACCCCATCGAGGGACGCAACTCAAGAATTGGCAAGAGAACGACTTGTCCTTTTTGGTTATGAGAAGACGGGGGTACCACCAACTACCTACTCAATGAGTTTGTCTTCGGAATCGTTGGAATTCCAGTTTCTCCTTGATGAAGAAGAAAGCGAAAGTAGAAAGATCGAGGTGGTTTGCACAACTAATTGCTCAAACGCATCGTGGTCAATGATAAAAGACACAGATCGCATTTCAAAACAATGTGCCAAGGTGGAACGAATTTGCGTAACTAGCAACAAGAAAGAGTGGGCTGGATTTCCTGATTTGCTTCTCCCACTTCCAGCAAGTCTGGATGCACCTATGGCACGCTCTCATTGCCTTCTTCAATTCACCTCTACAACCCATCCAGATGGCAAAAATGTGAAATCACTTACCTTGGATTCCGCAGGAATCTATCTAATAGCCCCAGCATGGCGATCGGTTGGTGATTTTTTCATTCACCTCCCATCTACGCCTGAAGTCTTTTTGCCTGAAGAGATGTCTTCTATCATGCAAGTTGGCGATCGGTTTTATAGAATGTCAAAGAGTAGCGGCAAAGCAAAAAATGACGCAAATGATATGGCATCTGAAGTTCAAAAAACAGCATTACCGCCTCAAGTATCAAAGCAGTTTCTGCTTACCCTTATATCGCCGCGGTTGATTCTGGTTGCAGATGCAACAAACCAGCAACACGATAGTCCATGCGTGACTCTGTCGATGGCAAACATGAATTTACTTCAAGAGTCAAAACGTGTTCACGATGAAGAGCACACGGTGCATTCAATTTTTATCGATGGGCTTGAAATTTTTACAGGCATGGCTCACAATCTGTCACCCTACTCTAGTTTACTCTGCCCGCTTTCTGTATCTGGTTCATTGACTAAAGCTGTGCAAAGCAGCAAAAGCTCTTCAGAAAAATCAGGATGGGTTTGGGTAGACGGAGTTCAAGCACGTGCAGCCTACACAGACCTCACTCATGCCATCGGTGTCGTCAATGGGGTCAACAAACAAATATCTGCAGTGACACCCAAACCTCAAAGAACCACAAATAAATCTGCGATGCTAGCTCGCTCCACGAACGAAGATAACTCCTCGAAGGCGAATGACGAGAAAAAAGAAACATCTCAGAAAAGAATGTGAGTAAATCAATTGCCATCCTGTGCCCCCAAACTGATCGTGTCTCTGCTGTTGAGACTAATTTGCTTGGTATCGTTCAGAAAAATTGATTTCTTGTGCGACAGGATAGGGTTAGTGGTGACGGATGATAGCCACCGTCAATTTGCCAATGCACAGGTCAGTACAATTCATAGTATGTCTAGAAAGCTTAGACGATCCCATTGAATTTGCTCACATTTGACCTGACTTTTTTCATTTATGCCAAGCCCCTTATTTCGTTTCTCCTTGCTGGGTTAAGGTGTTCACGCGTAGCCACGAGCACTGACACGCCTCAAGAGAGCCAAACCCTCCAGCCCCCAACACAAGGTCTTGGCTTTATTAATAATGCTTTTGTTTCTCTGGATAGCCTTGAGCTCACAGACCTCTTGCGGCATGGAGACTCGCCTTTCAGAGTGATGGCTTCTAGCTCACGAACAGGGCATTCTATTCATAGGCTCTTCTCGTTTACTTCGCAAATTGAACTAGCAGCCATGTCATGGCAGTCACATAAAATGATAGCTTCAGAATGTGGTTTTCAGTTATCTCCTTCAATGAAACAGCGCCACTTTGCCATACACCAACTAACTCCACCAAGCAGTTATTTTGATAGCTCATCGGAGCAACACGAGCATTTAATGACATTTCAAAGCATTTCATATGAAAATGGTCTCAATCAAATTGACTTTGATGTGCAGCATCTTACTGCCCAATGGAACCCGTCGACAATTATTGCATTGCAACGTTTCTTAGGAAGACTAAAGAAAGCTGCCAAATCCATTCTCTTGAAGACCACCACAAGCAAAAGCAGTCCAAGCAACTCGGATACACGGCAAGTGCCTTCGAAGGAACCAGTCCAGTCTTGCGATGTCATGTATTCAGTAAATGCGAACATTCAAAGCATTTGTATTTGCCTCAGTGAGTGTTAATTTCACCACCATTATCCACTGCTTCGACAATTTCTTCTCATTTGTGTTTATCCTTATCTTCCCTCCCGGCTGAAAGACAAAGAGTACCAGCAACGACGCTTGCTCGATGTGTTAGTAACAGGCACCAAGATCCAGTTTGAACAATACAAAGACGATTCGCTACTGCTCCGAGGCTCAATTACTCGCATTCGGGGATGGGATCCAGATATGAGCAAAGACACTTCTGATCGCAACCGAAACTTGATCAATCTGACTGAAGATGTAAATGGGAACAGACAGACAGGTCCATTCTTTTTCTTTCAATATAGAACATTCAAATCACCGTTCAAAGACAGTGGGTCGTTTTGCCTTCCTGATTGGGTTGAAAATAAGATGAACTCTGGGGACATCGATGACCTCTTGATGATCAAGATGAAACCAATAGAGTTCAACTACCTAAGCGAAAGAACGGCAGAACTTGCAGACTACTTGAACAATGGCTTGCCTGGTGAGTTATGTACTAGTCTTTGCAAAATATCATAACCACCAAATCATTAAGCTTACTTCTACCATACCTCCCATTATCAAAGGAAAGGGCCTAGGGCACACGTCGAAAGCAGCCCAGAGCTTCTGCGCAAAAAGAATAAGAACGCGCAGTTTTCTTGATTTGGTCATAGACCAACCACGAGTATTTATTCCTCGATCTCCTTCATCATTAGTTGGGGGCTGCTATCTCTCATTGGGTGCTGTGGCTGTCACAAGTTGGTTTGAAGAAGGATGCGCCCGTGCCGATGACCAAAACCATGGTGCAGTTGGAAACCATAATATCTTACTGTCGAGCGAGGACGAAGAAAGCCGGGATAAGATTGATTGGTGGAGAGTGTTAGACATAAATTTGGGAATTGGAGTTCAGATTGAAGTCAATCAACAAATTCTTGAAGGACCATCGAACACTGATACATTTTTCCATACAAATTTTATCATGCGCAAACCATCTTCAGGAGACACAACCATTATCGAAGGCAATGTGCCCTCCCTGGATATTCAGCTCAAATATAGAGAGTTCTTGATGCTTAATTTGCTTGTCGTGGAAAATATTGGGAAACCTATCGACTCGGAGAATTGGGAGAACATTGAGAAGTCGTACTGGCAAATTGACGACACTGCACTTGCTGGAGCATCTCACGATCAGAATGAGCCCAACTTAATTTATGCTGAGAGTGCAAGATTTGTTCGATTCGGAGAAGCAAAAAATCCTGCCTCAAGCCGGAACTCAATTAGATTTGGATTTATTGTCGGCTCAATCAGCGTCATGCTCCATAGAGATGATTGGTTTGAAAATTTGGACGAAGAGAATGCTGCTCTTCTCTGCTATGACATTTGCAAATTTTCCATACACAAGATGGATGTGGCCATTCTACAGAGACAAAACGGGGACAGGACTACTTCCATTGCTTTGTACGATATGTCCTTTACTGATGTTGGTGACTATGGNATTGCTCTGTACGATATGTCCTTCATTGATGTTGGTGATTATGGAAGGCTAGCACGCGAAATATACCTCAGCTCCAACGACCCAAAACGCCCGCCTTGTGCATTCTCTGTTGTTGCCGAAGGTTATGGAGAATCCTCGAAAGACCCACTGGTGTCATTGACCATTGGTACTCAAACTTTACACCCCGATGATGTAGGGGATGGAGATGCAGGTCAAGAAAGACAGAAAATCAAGAATGTTGAGCTGAAAGTTAACTCTTTGAGCATAACCGTTTTGCCACGGAGCATCGATGATGTTTTGTGTTTCCTGTCAAAGAAATGGAACTGCCCTAACTCAAACTTGGAGGTCACCCTGGCAAATCCCAACTCACCCAAAAATTATGCAGAGGCAACTGCCTCAACAACAGATACACTTCGATTCAAGTTTGTGGCCATCTATCCTCGGCTAATCCTGCTTGCCGATGAGTCCAATCCATTTTCACGTGCGCTAATCCTAAGAGGTCTTGCTGTAGGAAACATGAGTATTCTTCGCGAAAAAGCTTCGTTATCATCTCGACAAGGACATGTTGATATGATGACCACTACAACTCTCAGTGGGCATGTGAAGGAGTTGGAGACTTATGTACACAATAACATTGACATGATGATAGGCCCAAACCGAAATCAATTCAGCAATAATGCAATGGGGGTCACATTGATTGATCCAGTAACAGTGACAGTTCAAGTCAAGATGGAAACTCGAAGCCGATTCCCCACCTCAAGATTTGTGTCCATGGAGATTGAACCGGTTGCAATGATATTAAGCTTTGGCGACCTTAATTTGATTGAAACTATTCTCAAGACCACCAAAAGAAAGAAGGAGAAATCACGAAATAAAAATGGAGAGCCAAAGCCTCAGCGGGAACCTCAGTTGAGCCCATTGGCTACACAAAAAGTCGACTCATTTCAATTCAGTAAATCTTCAGACTACAGTGAATGCGATGATGGCTTGTTGACAATTGATGTTGTCATATTGACAAAAAAGCTTGGTCTTCAACTTCGAATGTCTGAGTCATCCGTTATTGTTGAGAGCTCGCTTACGAACTCCAATGTTGAACCGGGCGATACTCTCCTTTCCATAAATGGACAATCTGTCGAAAGAAAACCTCTCCAAGCAATTGTTGATATTTTCGAAAGCACCCCACGTCCTCTGACTATAACGGTATCACGTGTTCGGCAACCTTCTAATATAGAGCCACGACACCAGCCATCAGTTGTCAAATGCAGCAATGCTATGGGTTCGAATTCGACCTCGTTCGATATGCCCCTCAGCCCTTTTGATTCCCCAACATCCGATAACGCCGGTATCAATGTCGAAAAACAAGGAGGTTTGAGATCTATCCAAGCGGACAATTCACCACAGCGCTTCGACCTGGCCTGTGCATGCTGTGAATCAAACGGGCTTGAGCTGAAGTCTGGGTTGGGTGGTGCCGCTGTTGTAAACAGTGTAGATTATGAAATGCTTGCCCGTGCTATTGGATCTAATGATGCATTAGAAGAAGAGAATACATCGAAACGATTTCCCCTTCCAGGAGCCATTCTTTTGGCACTTGATGGAAAGGAAATAGACGGGAAAGAACTGACGTTTGATGAAGTATCCTCCAAGTTGTCGTCAAACGAAGGATCTGTTTCGGAGAAAACTCACACCCTCTCTTTCGTCGAAGCTGACTCCTCATCATTGGGATATATAACGAACTTTGAAGGGAAACTCAGCTTTGATTTGACTATAATCGATGATACATTTGGAAGAGACATGCCAGTTTTACGAGTTGGATTGAAGGAAACAAGTTTCATTGCAGATCACGGGTTAGCCATTGCAACCAAAAAAATATTTGCCCGCCGCCCGATTTTGCTTTCATTTGATCAAAATGAAGGCAGTGATTCATCTCCAGTGTTGACATTGCAATCAAACATTTCCAGCTTCAATTTGGAATACAACAATGCTATGATTAACGTCTGGGAGCCAGTGATTGAGCCACACAGTCTTGTAGCATCGATCGAGCATCAGAGTGGCAGCAGGTCACAACCGGGGCAATGTTCAATTGCCATATGTGACAGTAGCAACCAATCTAGTTCTGACCCAAATAATTTTATTTGTGTAAATGTGAGTTTGTTTCACTTGTCATTGCTTTTGTTTGATTGTACCTCTCCACTCAACACTCAATTGTTTGACTTTCTTTGTAGGTTTCTGATTCGGCAGTGAACGTCTTAAGCAAAGCTGCTGTGGATTGGAGACTTTGGAAAAACCCCAAGACACAAACACCAGCAGAGAACGAGAACCTGACGAGTCTGCCAGGAACCCCAAGGCAACTACCACAAAGTCCACTTTTCAGCAACAAGCAAGGGCGGCGTTCTAATTCTACTGCTGCTGACTTGAAACGTGCCACAAAGCTAGCAAAGCTGGCTCTAGACTTCTCAAGGAAACGAGGGACAACACTGAACTCGGACACAACTAACTCTCCTTCTGTTTTTCGTAACCGCACCGGATTGGCGGTCAGCTTTTCTGCCCGAGGAATTGCAACCATGGTAATCAGAGATGGTCACGATGAACAATTTCGAATGAGCCCTGCCAACGAAAGTGAAATGGCCCAAAGGCAAAATGGCACACGATTTAGAACGTACGATGGGCGGCAGTTCCCGACAGTAGACGTCGAACTAGGATTTGATGTCGCGGGAACAATCTTTACTTTGGCAGATGTGTACGCTGATACAATCAAAGACCTGCCCACAGATAAGGTTGGTAGGACTTTGCGATCAGTTTGCATTTGGAAGAAGGAGCGGGATGATCTCATATTGCAGCGAGTTAATGTAGTTTGGGAAGTTGACATTGAAGAAAACCGCCGTAGTTTTACTCTTAGGTGAGTGGTTGATATCTTACACATGGCAAAATTTCATCTAAACATTTGTACTGACACAACAATGTCAATATACAGCTCCGCAACCTGCGTGAAGGTGTTTGGCTGCGGAGATGCTCTCGAAGTTGGTGTCCGGATTTCTAACGAAGATTCCTCTGACATTACTATGATCGGGACCACTTCCAAAAACAATTTGTTTCACTTGCCTATTTGGGTAGAATCATGCTTCAGTGAAATAGATGTATTCATTCGCCCCTCCAGGGAAAGTAGCACCCATGAATGGAGTACCTTCCCTGTCCTCTGTTTGAAAGAAGATAAATGGAGTGCTGACGCAATTGAAGTACACTACAGTTGGGCTACAGAAATGGCTCCGGCCCTGGGAGGCGTTTCTTGTCCTTTAAGCACAGAGGAAGAGCAAAATACGTACCATCCAGTTTGGATGTCTTGCACGTATTCAAAAGATTTCTTGAAAAAAAATAGACTAGGAGACAAACATGCCGGGCCAGGCACAACTACTGCCGTAACCATATGGCCTGCTATGACTATCCGAAACATGCTGCCGTAAGTTTTCTTCTTACCATCTAAATACACGCGTTTCAGTTATTCACTCTCAACCTTTTCCACTGTTCAGTTGTAATATTGAATGGGAGGTAGCCTCTGATGTGCAACAAGATGGAACCAGTTCAATTTTTGATAGCTCATCCAAGCGTGACAAGCAGCGCTGCCAACAGGGGGCATCTTCTTTCCCTTCGGAACATTGCTCCTTGCATTGTGGGAGTGCTGTTGAAGTCTTCACTGCAGATGCTCTAGATAGGGAAGTTCATGCCAGATTTAAATGCATCGTACGTGATACATGTCATTGGTCAGAATGGTTAAGCGTAGGGCTTAAAGGAGGCACAATGAGAAAGTCATTTGGGGATGATAACATCGATTCAAAGCAGATTAATGTTCAGTGCAAAATTGGTTCATGCGAGAGTCCCTTGACCATAGGAGTGAAAATTTCCTCCAGAGCGCCCGACGATGGACAGGGAGTCAACTTGATTTTATACGCTGAAATTTGGCTCCGTAATTTGACATCACTACCCCTGACATTTGGAGCTCCATCACTGCAAGTAGGATCTGATAGTGATAACGACTCCCCACTCCCAGGAAAGGTTAGTGCTGACTCTGCACTAATTGAACTGTCAAGTGTTTTGGAGGGAAACAGCTTTGGTCTCTTTAGCAATGCAGATGACGATGTCCATGACCTAGACGAGGATATACTAAATCTCCCCTTACAACAATGCAAGGATTTTTATGAAGAAGTTTTTGAGTATGTATCGCTCAGTGAAAAGGGAGGTGTACAAAGGCCAATGAGGAAGTGGTGGGCATCTGAAAATCACATAAAATGTCGAAAGGAACCCAAGGATGATGCAATTGAGGAGAATTCAGGCCCTTGGCTAGTAGACTGCGCTGGTGAGCCGTTTTTACAAAATGGGTGGGAGTCTTGTGCAAATATTGCTGGGTCGAAGTCATTCAATTTCAATGGCCGACGATCATTCAACAAAAGTCACCCATACCGCCGTCGAAGATTGTATCGAAAAATCAAGAGGAAGGAACAAGGGAGTGGTTCTATCATTAGCGACCAAGTCATATTTCACCAGCCAGCAGATCTGGACAGGTCCACGAGGTCTAAAAGAGAAGCCGAAAGAAATGCAATTGGTGCCCATTTAGATGAGAAAAAAGAAGCCACCCCCAACCTTCTTGATGCATTTAATTCAGACGCTGGCGTGCTCGATATAATGTCAAGCATTGCGAACGACGGGTCGATTCTCATTCACGTCAAGCACAAAGACGGGAAATTTAGCAGCCCTGCAATCATACCCCCAAGTGGCAACTCTAATGGAGTTATCCGTGCATGTTCGTCCCGATGGCCTCTCGTCACGAAAGCCATCAAGGAACAAAAGCGAAAGGGTGCACATGCTCCATGGGATAGTTCAGATGAATGCGAACCATACAACGTTGGAATAGCACCGCTTGAGCCAACTGTTTTTGAGCTAGTATACCAAGTTACCGCTCTCAGTGGCCTTTGGGGTGAGCTTTCTCGCATGTTGGCAATCATGGTGAGTGAAGGATTGGCTTTGTGGACAAGTCCATTCATGATTGTCAAGAATGATTCATTTTTATTTCCATCCTTCAATTGCAGCCCAGATTCCTCATTAGAAATGAATCGTCCTGGCTTGACATTGATGTGAAACAAGTTGGGGCTCCTGAAATATCCCGTGTTCAAATAAAAAAAGGAGAGATTCTCCCGTTTTACTGGTCTGATGTCACATTGCCAGAGCTAGTTTGTGCAAGGCCAACCCAAAACCGGAATAGATTCAAATGGGTAAGTTCCTGTTTTTACATCTATATGACTTCTCTTATCAACAAATGGCCAGGACAGGTGGTAGCGCTGTTATAGGCAGTCTCTTACTGACACCATTGGACCTTCATTCGATTGATAATTCCTTAGAGTGGTGGGTTTGATTTGTGCACTCTTGGTATGACCCCACTGCGGTTACGTCGAATTGATGGAAGCACTGATCATTTAAATCTGAGGTCAATAAGAGTGAATGTGGAACTTCAGCCAGGAACAGGGGGAAGTGGGACAATAGTATCAATACGTGATGAAGATCCTCACGGCGAAGGTTCGTTATTCAGAATTGAGAATTACTCTCCCTTCCAAGTATTTATGTCACAGGATGGCGTTTTAGCAAATCCTGCATCAGTGCTGCTAAGAAATGACTCATCACTATCGTGTGACATGATTCAACCGGGAGAGCGTACTTCGTATGCACTTGATGTCCCGTGGCGCCAAGGGAAATATGCTGGGCGCACATCTGCTTCCATGTCTGAACTGCTATTGCTTCGCTGTGCACTGGCACCTCTTTCTACGAGAGACGGTGTGGAGTCTACCAAAGTTGTGTGCTTTGGCAGAGTAGGTGATTCTATACGATTATCCCCTTCCAGGTTGTCGTCTGTTGGGTCATATGTCTCAACTGAGCTTCTTGGAGTTCGAGTATTAGGTATTGTCGGCACAGACGGCCCTACCAGAACACTGCGATTTATTCTCATGCAGAAAGACATAACACCAACAGGTTACATCGGCAATGCAATGAGAGACACCATCAGTCCAATGCCAAGCTTCATGACTGTTGAATCTGCGACCAATAATGAGGATGATGATGATGATTTGAGGTCAAAGGCTCTGGTTGATGCTGCTGAAAAAGCGTCAGAACTCTTGCATGCAGGAAGTTTGCCCAACGAAACAGAAGCATCAAAACAGGCCTTTTTTGGGACGGGCATTTGCAAGAGACCGCGTTTGGATATGCCAGATAAAGTTCATCCGGATTTGCACGAGACCAACACAGATGCTGGCGACGAAATTTCGTGCGAGTTGTCATGTAGTGGATTCATCTTTAGTATCATCGATTCATCGCCCACAGAACTAGCTGTGGTCTCCTTGCATGATGTGAGGGTGGGAGCATCGTGGAATTCGCTGGGGAAGGAGTGTGCCAGAAGCAGAATTGTCATGGGATGGTTTCAACTGGATAACCACTGCCCGAATTCTGCATATCCTGTTGCTCTACGCCCGAAGATGAAATTAGAGGGAAGTTGGAAAGACAAGAATGATGTCAACGTAGAGCATGTCAAGAAACCTTTCACAGCTGATAGGCCTTTTTTGGAGCTCAAAATAGATTTTGCGCCACGTCACAGAACGGGCATACAGTCCCTCAGTGCGGGCGCCTCATTGCACGATGTCGAAATCTATTTAGATCTGGCCTTCATACTGCGCATGCAGCGCTGGTGGCTTGGCATTCAAGATCATATAATGGACGCAACGGGAGGCGCATGGAGCTTCCTCGATTCACAAGAGAAGTGGGATCTTCCCGCCATTGATCACTTGGGAAAGCAAAAGACTCGGCAATCAATAAGCCACCATGCCATGTACTTTCATCGCCTCACTATTTTGCCATGCAACGTATCGTTGTCGGTTGCTCCTGTTCGAGCGTTGTCCAAGAATCAAGAGGAGTTTGAGGGAGAGGAAGCATCAGCCATACACACTGCTGTGCGCAAAGGAGACTTGTTAGTTGGCGAGGGCTCGGGATTATTAGGTGTAAAGATCGGCAGTAAAAACCAAACTGCAATTTCAGTGGTACAAGGAATGCTCAAATCAATTTTGGTTGATGCTTTGCTCAGATGTGATGGTGCATCTTTGAACTTTGAAGGTAACGATGAATCATCTCTTGTTGAAAAAGCCCACCTGGTTTTTACATCAGAATCATGCCTTAACTCCTGTCTCTCTTTCCTCAGGTGTCGCATTGTTCAACCACACATCGAACAGCCCGCAGCTAGTTACATATCTTGGAGCGCATTACCTTGCATCACTCATTGCCAATGTCCCTGCGCTCATTGGTTCCCTCGCTGCATTTGGAAATCCTTTGTGAGTCTGAATTTTCAATATTTGTTGCTAATGCAATATTGCACTATCTTGCCTCATCATCTTTTTGCCCTTTTTCCACGAGATAGGGGCTTGATTCGCGATCTCGGTGATGGTGTCAGGTGAATATGATTTTCTAGCTGATCACCTCATTACTTTCTTGTGTTGATTTTCTCAATAAGCGTTCCCATTTATTAGTGATTTTGTAAACGAACCAGTAAAAGGATTCAAAAGAAGCTTTGAAGAAAGAGACCCTTCATTTGCACTGAGTGGAGTAGCCCGAGGTACAGGATCATTAGCCCGCCATACATTAGGTGTAAGTCTGAATGCCTTGAACATCACAGATACTAAATTTCTACTGTTTTTGTCTCATCAATCCAGTTTGCCCTATTTTGCCCATGCCACAGGGGTTTGCAGATTCGGCTGCCATGTTGACAGAAACAGCAGCAAAAAACATGGCTGTATTGACCCTGGATCGTTGCTATGCACAGCGTCGTGATCGCGTTATGAAGTTGAAAGCAAATGATGCGAACACAGCAACCATACTCAAAGGCCTTGAGAGTGGTATGCAAAAATTAGTGAGTGGGGTTCTTGAGGGTGTGACTGGAGTTGTGTCGAAACCAATAAGAGGTGCAGAAAGAAGTGGATTTGAAGGCTTTGCCAAAGGTGTCGGAAAAGGACTACTTGGTCTGATAATGAAGCCTGTCATTGGAACTACAGACTTATTAACTGATACTTTAATTGGAGTCAAGGGATCTGTGGAGGGTGATCATGTGGAGTTGGCCCTACACTCCCAAGTAAGGCCGAGACGAGCACTATACGGCCGCGATAGAGCTGTCAAGACTTACCGCATTGATGACGCCACTGCAGCCACAATCCAGTCAAAACTATGTATAGGTGGCGAAGAATACCTTAGCCACGTAGATATGGACAACAATGTTGCTCTGATGAGTGTAAAAAGACTCCTTGTACTGGCTGGAGATGGACAAAAGCTGCTCCTTTTACCATTCAACGACATCAGGAAAGTTGAAGTGCGCACTCAAAATGAGGCGGAAGAGTTCATTGTGACAATTTTCTTACATGAACTGAAGGCTGATGGATCTGATTTTGAAGAAGTCAAGTGCAACAAGAAACAGCTAGCACACTTGCTATGTGAAAAATTGTCGGAAGCAATCAGCAATGCTTCGTGATGACAAAAAGCAGAAAATCAACTTACTGTAACCATTAACCTGTAGCATATGATCAACGAAAGCACTTCCCTGACTTTTCTGTTCCACATTACAGCAAAAAACCTCGTTCAATTTCAAAATGCACTATAACCAGTGTAATAGACCTTTTCCAAACCGGTCAACCCAAAGCAATTTCGTAATTTGGGACTAGAATCGATTTTTGTCATTGGTTTCTAATTTCTGATCAGTCCTCATTTTCTAGCAATTTGATCTCCCTCTTCCGAACCAAAGACCTTTGTCCTGATCTATCCATCCTTTCCTCCTTTTGGCAATGGCTGTCAAAGGTCTTCTCAAGGAGTTTCCCGGTGGAGACACCAATAGGTGCGCATTGGGTTCGCAAATTTGGATATTTTCAGTGGAGATGACCCCGTTCTGTCAACACTGCGCCGGGACTCTGCTCTTTGTGGGTACTTTGTCACAATGATACACTCAACAACGGTGAGCATGTCCCCGTCACCACAGGATTTCAAAGGCAGAAAATCATAAATCTCACCCACAAGTGGGATTGTACCTCATTTTTGGCAGGCACCCGCCAGAATAAAAATGTCACAAACACCAACAACGACAGCAGATGGAAGGAAGTATCATCGTTTATTGCCACTTCAGCCTTCATTGCCATTTTCATCCTCATTTGCAAGCGGCACTTTGTCAAATATATTGTCGCACCCACTGAAGCAGATATGCAAGTAGGACGGCTCACAACGAGGGAGCTCCCGTGTGTCATGACTCCGATGAGATTGCATACGGAAATCCTCATGTCATTTTTATTGACAATTGG
>JALLOY010000799.1:0-10050 GCA_036939835.1 Thalassiosira delicatula
TACCATTACCTACGTAGAAGTCAGTGGTCTCACATATGAGACCAAATTCCATAACACCATTCCTGTTAAAAAGTGACTGAATATAGAGTGGAGGTAGTCATGGCTATAGCAAATGGAGGTTTTGTCCGCCTAGAGGGCATGCGAAATAAACGAATCAAAATTCCACCAATGCGAGGTGCCAAAGGCACATGAACCAACTCAGTAGGAGTGAGCAAAGTGAATGGGATGCAGATCGTGAATACCTTCAAGGGAGGCTAGTTCATCATCGAAGACAAACACAAAAAAAAGCAAAAGCAAAGAAGGCAAAAGACGCAGAGGCGAAGAAGAAGGCATGGGCGCTCGAATGAGGTGTCAATGAGTTAAATGACAACGTATATTTGGCATCAAGCGTTTTCACGCCTCTTCTTGCTCGGGGTAGTAAGGCATTTGGGTGCAGACCACTATTCAAGCTGCTGGTGATAGAACTTGCTCTGTATGACTAAATGGAATGAAGATGGTGTAAAATAGGAAGCACGTCAGTCATCCGCTAAGCTAAGTCTGGCCCCGCCCTTGGAGGAACATTTGTGAAAAATTCGTTTGTAGACGTCATTTCCACCCTTCCTGATAATGTAACACAAGTCTATCAATCATCTAGCGTGGGTGATTGAAGTGACAGTTTTCCACGATGGAAATATACTTAACATTCGAAGGAAGCGAACTTAGTGCTCTTTGCAATATATTGAGGACATTGTGGCTGCTGCGAGGAGGTGGTGGATCGCATATTTATGAGAGAGAAACCACATCGGGTTGCGCATTATCACTGCCCTTTCAGTAAAATGATTTACAACATACGAGCTGAAGTCTTGTGTTTTGGCATGTGATTACAGTTGCTGCCATACATAATGAACCTACATATATCAAGTAGCCAAGGGAACAAAAGCCAATTAATGACGGGGGGCGTAGCCAATCGGGGGTCAATCAAATTTACCTTATTCGGGGGATGCTTCCGAACGAACATAGTATACGAGAACGACGACGTCGCTTCGTCTACAATCATCGTCGGACGCGAGCGGAGAGTTGTCGGCAACTGGTAGTGCGACCCTCTCCGGTCCGTGAGTTTGTACGGCGTAACGCGTCCGTTTGTAGGAGTATGCCAGAGTTACGCGCGCTCTCTCGCGAATGGATGCCATCGTTGCCGTACTCAGGGGAATGCGCCCGAACAAACATAATACAAGAGGACAAGGACGATGACGACGGCGATAACGCTTTGTATGCCAGAGTTACGCGCGCTCATGGCGTCTTTGTCGCGCATTATTTTGCCACGAGGGCGATGACGTCGCTTCGTCTACAAAAAGGGCAGGAAGAAAAAAGACAACAAACAAAGTGTTCGCAGTAGAGCAATAATGGATGATACATTCACTTTCGCATTGACTTGGGAATTGTGATTATGTTTACTTCTAAAATGATCCATCTTCAGACATTATGCTACGGGAATGCATGCGCTGATACACCTGCGCAATGAATGCAGGACTCCTTCTTGACCACTCTTAAAGATATTCGTGCTTTCGTTTGCGTGAAATCAAAATGTAGGGTTGATTCTTCTTAGCGGAAAAAATGCAAGGCATGGCACGCAGAAAGTGAAAAACCAATGTATGGGTTGCTCGCTGGTTACCTGGCTTGTACTGAATCAGCTGAAGCACATCGGGAACAAGTTCCGCCGGCACATCTTCCAAGTATCGTAGATTCGAGAAGCCAATGGAAGGAGAACATAATTTAGAATGGAGCTTACTTTTCTTTCCGTAATATTCAGGGATTTTTGGATTATTCAGGGATTCGATCACACCTGATACTTCGCCTTTGTTCAGGGAGACAATGACCTTGTCGCTGTTAAGTTTCACTAAAGCCGTATGATTGGAATCAGCAAGTGAATTTAGACTGGAGTCGTCGTACAATGCCTTGGTCAGCATCCATTTACCCTTGTCCGTAATGTAGTTTCTTCGTAGATCAAGGAGTGAAATTGTTTTATTCGTCTTGAGTGCACTTGCAAAGAGAATAGCATCTTTGTCACTGAATCTGTTGTCTTCCAGAGACACTGAAACATGGAAGGTATTATCAATCCACGAGATTCAGTCAAATATTTCATTATACACGTTGAGAGAGAGAAGAATCAGTCCTTCACTCACATTTGGCGACGCGGCGGTTCTTGGCTTTGGCAAGGAACTTCGCGATGTAGTAAGCACCCTTCCCACCGATACCGTTCGACCCAAGATCAATGCTCTTCAGTGAAACATTCCTGATGGATGACAGCAGAGTCTTATTGTTGCCGATACCACATGAGGCCAATGCGAGTCGCTCAAGGTTTGGGTGGTATCTGATTGAATTGGACAGCCGAATGAGAACATCTTCTTTCTGATCCCCAATCTCGTTTCGGCAAATAGCAAAGGCTTCCAACGTTGGAATGTCCCCAATGACATCAGAAATCAGCAAAAGCTCATTGCGCCCAAGATGGTTGCCCAAGAAGTACAGAGACGTCACGGTCTGCCAAGTGGGTAGCCCTCTCGCACAACCAAGAGCTTTCGCTGGAAACAACAGCTCCAGCACCGATCGATCTAGCTGGACTAAGCAGAAGCCGAGGAACAAGGTGTGATAATCCTCGTTGAAGTTCATTAATGCATGAGAAAACGCCTTCCAGTGTGGGAGCAACAAATCATCGTGTGGAAGCACCTGGTCGAGATCACTCGCCAACATCGCATTTTTCGACGACGTAACCGACAACGAAACCCCGCGATCTTGGAAGTGCCGTTCTTCCTGGAGACTGCGAACACAGCTATCCAGATTCTCTGTCAATGCCGCGAAGTTTTCGGATGTCTGGTGGTCATATCCAAAATCTTCCCATCGAATGTATGGAATGGTCTTAACAACTGCAAATTCTTGCATCAAATGGAATTTCCTAATGCCCATCTGTCCCTTAAGTGCCCGCGATGTGTGGCCGCTGTTGCCACTTGGAACAAGTGCTGCAAGCCTTGCCGAGCGTCGAGGAAAAGGGTCACAATCGTTCATGATGCTCGAGATGGTGTCGAAGGATTGTACAAAAGTGCTGTGGTTCTGTTTTATAAGAAGCTTTTGCGCCTTCCAATGACTGCGAATGGAAAAGGGCACCAGGCGTGAATGGGCGGTAAGGCGGGAGAGGCGGGAGTGAAAACTGACACGGAGACGGCCGTGCCTAGGCTCTCTGTGTCCGCTGATAAAAGGAGTAAAAAACGCTCGTCCTTCGGCCGGCCGGAACCCCGGCCGCCCGAGAAGAAAACGGTTAGGTAACGTGCACTCCGTACTCCTACCTGCTCCTATGTAGGTTCTCTATGATATCGTACTCCTACCTTCTACGGGCGCTTTTCGTAGACGCGATAGATACTTCTAGGAGTAGATAAAGAAGGTATCGTACATTAAATCTGGATTTAATCTACTTACCTAGTTGAGATGACCGTGTAACAATTCTTAACCGAGAAAGAACCTCCATTGTATTTAACGAACTGCTTCTCTTGCTGTTGTGTTGGTAAAAAGATACTCCTATGTCTTGCCAAGCACAGGGTTGTGTACATTATTTTTCTGCACAACCAACGCCATCCTCAAAACGAAATAACGATCATCAGCAGTTGCTGAGGTGCCATCTAAAGATCTGGGTCAAAATCGTCGTCCACAGCAGGTCCCATCGCCAGTGGGTTGGAAATTGCTGGCTGAAATGAAAACGATGCAGGCTTGAACTGAAACTGTTGCACCACTCTTGCCTTTTTATCCGCCCATTCGTTATCGCTATCGCTATCTCCCCCCAACGCTGCAAAGGAATTGGTCTCATTTTTGGATTGCTGCACTGGGTCGGCCACGTTGGAAACACGCATTTTCCAATTTAGACTCGCGGCCGCAGCGAGGCTACTTTGGCCAGGCTTCGCCAACGTTCCATCCGATAGGTGAGTTTCCCTTTGACCGATCTCGTTCATCCCCCGGGCCACCTGGTCGGCCGCGTCGTCCACCAGCTCCCTCGTAGATTTTGGTGCCAGAGTCAGGGTGGCTGGAGCGAAGTTCGACGACGGGCGCGCGAATTTCCCCCATCCCTTTTGACGTTTCTGTCGTTCTTTTTTGCTCCGCCGCTGGTCGCCTTTTCGGGCTTGTAATGCGAGCGAGCGTTCCTCCAACGAAGCGTGCATGCGTTCGAATTCGTCGTTTTCGTCCTGACGGTCTCGCGTTCGCTTTCCAGGGGCATCTTGAGTCGAAGAGAACATTCCGCCGCTGTCATTTTTCTTATGAGATGCTGATGTTTTTGCAGTTATTTTTTGTCTTTTGTCGTGCGAGTTTCCAGCGTTAATTGGATCTGCATTGAGAACACCGTTCTTACTCGCTATAGTGCCACCTTTCAATACCGACACGCCATAAGCCGATGACAACCTCTTCTTCTTGGCCACCTGTTTTTTCTTGGCGGCGTTATTCCTCTTTTTTCCCATAATCCTTGGTTCTTCCGCTTCTGCACGGTAGTAACTGCTTCCGACTTCCAATTCCCAATTTTCAATCCAATGCTTCCTTTTAATGTGTCTCTACTCCAAATTCGGTGTTGATTTAACTGTTTGATTGGTCATACCACCACCCTCGGGGCTGCATCGGGGTGTGTGGTTCCTCGTCGTGTGTGTGAGTTCGGGTGGCGGTATGTACCTCTAGGGGGGTGATGTGGGCGGCTGTGGTCGGTGGAGGATTGGCTGGAGCTGGAGGTGGTGGGCGGGGCGCAGCGCGCAGAAGGCGCGCAGGTACATACCATACCGTACTAAGGTAGAGTATTACTCCTACCATAGTAGGTTGGAGTAGGTGGCGCCGCAAAGTTCCCCGCACAATATATACGTAGATACCTGCATACCATACACTCACCTTTTAATCTCCCGCCATTTTTTACAATTTGGTGGCTGCCCCCCCCTGCCCCTGCCTGCTATGCTGACTGAGCGAGAGTATTTAGCACGCAGGACGCCACGAGACGCCACGCTGCGAGCGTGAGAGCGAGAGCCAAGGCATACGATATCGTGTATCGATATTCGCCTCTGCTTGTTCTGCTTTTGGTATCACGAAAATGGCACGGCCAGCAAACTCTGGAATCGCCATCACATGTGCAACGCTATGCGCGTGTTTCTTGTCACCAGACTTTCCGGCTGTCGATGCATTCGTGTCTCCGCAACGAAGTTCAACGCGTCCCGATTTGCATTCCATGGCCGGGTTTTTGGACGACGTCGGTAGTTTTTTCGATGGGCTAGGAAATAACAATGACGGCGACGAGTCGTCGGAGCCAAGCGAATTGGTCGAGGAGATCGATGGCATATACACGGGAAGCAAGCGAATCATTTCCATTCCGGGTAAGTCGGGCACGACAGTTGCGTACGCTGCAATCGCTATAGCGCTCATTGCCCCTTTGGCTTCAAAACCCACTGACACTATTGAAACAAATTAAAATTGGTTCGAACGCGAAGCCCAAACGATGAAGTCGGGTGGCTTGCGCCTTTACTGCAACCTCTATTTGATGGGTCTGCAAAACACGCCGGAAAAGAATTGCTGGAAAGCGTCCCAATCTGACAATGCGGAAGTCAATCTCCGATATTGCGATCTCTCCGGTTCAATTATCATCCGGTTTACCGACGATGGCATCACCGTCGATCGTTTGGGATCTTCTCCTTCGATGAAGTATCTGATGCACGAGTCCATGATTTTGAATGGATTTTTGGATGAGTTGTATGCTATTGTGTATGAGGGAGATATCAGCGAACAGAATCGTCTGTTGACATTGGTCGAGTCTGACGCTATCGAGAAAGCTAGAGATTTTGTCTCGTTCGGTTAAGTAGAGATATCTGCGAACGGAATGGCTTGATGGTGGGTTGGTGATGTTCATGCTGTCAAGAAAGCAGATGCTCTGGTTAATATTCATCTGGCTAACTTTTTGCTGAATTCAAACGCGTGAAATCATATATTATGTCGTACGGNAAATGTCTTGCACCATTCAGACTTCCATCCTGCTCACACAATCGAACAGGCAGGAGACCCCATCGACCGACTCTGGAACCCAAATCCTGTCTTGTCGTTCGCTCACCGCCACCTCCTCCACAGTTGACAGTGGCGCGCAGATTGATAAGCAATCATGGAGCTTGTGGTCTGTCTTTCAACGGCGTCCAACCTGCTCCGGTGTTTGAAAATTGAGGAGAGAGATTTGCATTGGTACACTGAATGTCGCAGTGCCTTCCTTGGATTTTTCAAGGAGCACATCGTGCCCCTTTGGCTTCAAAACCCGTTGATACTATTGAAAAAAATTAAAATTGATTTGAACGCAAAGCCCAAACAATGAAATCGGGTGACCTGTGTCTTTACTGCAACCTTTATCTGATAGGTCTGCAAAACACGCAGGAAAAGAGTTGCTGGAAATTGTCCAAATCCGACAAAGCGAAGGTCAATCTCCAATATTTTGTTATCTCTCCGGTTCAATTATCATCCAGTTTACCGGTGATGGCATCACCATCGGTTGCTTGGGATCTTCTCTGTCGATGAAGTATCTGATGCACGAGTCCATGATCTTGAATGGATTTTTCGAGGGAAATATCATCGAACAGAATCGTCTGTTGACATTGGTCGAGTCTGACGCTATTAAGAAAGCTAGAGATTTTGTCTCGTTTGGTTAAATAAAGATATCTACGAATAGAATAGCCTGATGGCGGATTGGTGCTGTTCATGCTGTCAAGAAAGCAATCTGCTTTGGTGAATATTCATCTGGCTAACTTTTTGCTGATTTCAAACGCTTGGTAGACCACAGCGCTACCACGGTGCCCGCAAAATATACATTATGCCATACAGAAATAATTTTGATTCCCAACTGTGTCATGCAACAGATGGTTGAGGATAACATGGATTGTAAATATTAAGGACAAGGAATCACAATCGCTACCATTATCTTGACCACAACATGTATTGGTGGATAGGATTTCATTTCCAGAGATGATCAGTCCTCTTGCGGCTCAACAATGCCTATGCACTTGTGCTTTTTCAAGAAATCCTCATGGGCCGGATGCTCCATGGGAAATAGCATAATAGTCACCAAAAAATTGGGCACCACCATCTCCTTCTTCCTCAATACTTGACGCAATGTAGCTGCTGGGTGTACTTGCACTACTGGGCAAGGGTCTGGCTTGGCCCAAAGGCTCCCATGTTTCTTAATCCATGTCTTCCGCTGATGATGCAGATGTTTACGTTCCATGCACCGGGCCACAGTGGTCATTTCTGGGCCTTCGTCTCCCTTCAACGCACGTGAAGACTCGTAGAAGCGCATGGCTGCTCCTTGGTCGCCGAGACGCTCAACAGAATCTGGATGCACTATTGGTTTGTGTTTGCTGTCCAACTCGGTATCGAGGCAGTGAACCTCAAAGTAAATAGCAAGGTTGCTGCATCGAAATTCATTGTTGTAATCCCACGGCATATCCGTCTCCTCTTCGCCGTCTTCTTGCTCGGGAAACATTTGTGCCATCCTCAGTGCAATGACATCGCTCTCCGCAAAGTGTTCAATGAAATCTGATTGGCGATGCGATGGGTAGACGAACAAAACTGGCCACGTCCATCCGCTGCCATCCTGCAGCTGTCTCTTGGGTAGTTGCCCAGTGTGTGGATAGTGATGATGCCATCGTGCCTCTATTGTATCAATCCCTTCCTCTTCATCCTCATCGTCTTTCACAGATGCCACAAGTGAAACCCTGCCCAGCGATATCTTCTCTTCTTTGCAGTATCTTGCAAAGGAAATGCGAATGAGCCAGACAGTTTAGCGACATATAGAATCTACAGACGAAAAGGAAAAAGGTGGGAATTGGCACGACTGACCTCCACACATCTTTAATGCGAGACGTACGCTCGGCGCGGGCGCGCTCTCGTTGTTGACGGTGCAAACGAGCCTTGCGTACCTTTTCGCCGAGTTTCTTCTGCAACGTGAGCAACTCCTTGTTATCTTTCTCGATCTCTAGACCAGAATCAATAGCGTTGCCCGCTTCTTCCCAGTTTTGGAGCATTTGCTGGGCTTTCGCTAGGCGATACCATGCTTTGATGTTGCTGGCGTTAANGTTAAAGTCCACAGCCTTTCTCATTTGGTTTATTTTGCGTCAAGAAATAGAGGGCGAATATTATGATACTTGACCGATTGTCGATGCGTGGCGTTGAAAAAAACACAACTAACCTTCTTCGATTCATCCCGAACAAAGCCCCAGTTCTTGAGAAACATGTGCGCCAAAGCACAATTGGAGCATATGATAGAACTTAATTCATCCAGTTCTTTCTGTGTAAAATATGGATCGACATCTGCATCTGCAAGTTCTTCCGGAGTGGGTATAAAATCTTCATCTTTTGGCACAATGCGAGTCGCCCAATGGTATGCTTCATAATAGTGATTGACTGCATCACGATAATACTTTTTGGATTTCGATCGATGATGGTTAAGCGATGAAGAAGTTGAGATGATTCACGGCATTTTTGGCGATTCCACCACAACACAAAAATGAACCTACCTGGATGTTTTTCGCCACATTCTTCCTCCCCAAGGCAATCGACTCGTTTCCCTTCTTCCGAAATTCCAACATGTTCTTCCCCGGCGTCTCTCCCTCGTTGTGCAAGGTGGTAAATGCATCCTTCAACCCGCTCTTTTCCAACTCCTCTGGGGTTTCGGCAAATATGGGAGGGATGAAATCGTCGTCCAACAAATTCTCGAGGTACTTTTCTCGTTCACCCGGCGACGACCACCCCTTCCCCTGATCAAGGGCCATAGAGATGGCCTGGGAGAGAAGCGCATCGGTTTCATCCGGGCCGTCTGGAGAGGCAGCGGCCTCGGCGTCCCATTTTTCTTTCGTTGCCTTCATCTTATCGATGAGTTCTTTCTTTTGGGGGGCGTCATGTTTGGTCATTTTCAGATCAGTCAATTGGTTGCTTCCACTGAAGCCCTTTCATATGCGGATCGTGAATACGGAGAGACTTTTGAGCAAGCGGGAGGAAACTGGGCGTGGAATATGAGATACCTGCAACGCAACAGCAACAGAGAGTAGTGTACGGAATTATATTAAAGTCCGATCCGGCTCGAACTCGAGAGGCAGGTTCGAGGAGTTGTTATGGATACTATATTACTCGTTAGATGTATGAGTGGCATACCATACGGCTGGCTCGACATGGAGTGTATGGTATCGTACCTATGATGGCCTCAGGCAGGGGGGGGGGCATCTCTTGACCATAATACTCCTTTTCTTCACCATAGGTAATCGTACCTAGGTATCGTATATTTTACGTACAGCGTCATCTCTCCTGTGTCGCCATCGCGGGTGGAGAAGAGGGCCCGAGACCCTCGCTCGCGTCGAGACCCGAGACCCGGCCTTGCGTAGTGATGGACAGACGAGCAAGTCAAGATCACAAAAAGGGAGCGTGACCCAGGGCGGGGCGAAGATTCGCCCCTGCGTGACCTCAATCTAAGCGTTGGAACAAAAGATTCTGAATCATTTATGGTAATATGATAACCCTCGACATGACCCTAATTATCAACTGTAAGTCTCGTCCATAGAATAAATTCTTCGTGATAGAAAAAAATTTAAGTGCGTCCTATAGTGTGGTTTTGTCATTGGATTTGTCCCTTTTCTTGTCCACTCTTTGTATTCTCAGGAATCGAGTGTTCTCGGTCTTCCTGACACCACGAACGCTACTACCGCCCGCACACAACAACAACCACACAGACCATCAGAGCAGGTCGTCGCCATCTTCGAGCGCGCGGGGCTGGAATGCAACACGAAGAAGACGATGTGCCTCGTGCCGGGCAAAGTGCGAGTCCGCCTTTCGTCGTCGGCATATCACAGGCGCATGAGGAGCTTGCATTCGCGTCGACACTGGGAAGTTCGGAAGGAGCATTGCGACATCTGCGACGGGTCGTTCTCAGCGGCTTATTTGGTGCGCCACCTCGAATCCCAACACGGGGTGTATGAGAGTGAGACGTTGGAGGAGGAGTATCTGGAAGAGGGACATGGGGAAACATAGGAGGGG
>JALLOY010000800.1:0-10041 GCA_036939835.1 Thalassiosira delicatula
CCTGAAGATGAAGAGGATGCATTGTAAGTTCATTTTGCTTAAACATTTCACACACCCTCCTCCGTGACAACGAGTTCTTCTTCTTCTTCTTCTTCTTCTTCTTCCTCGTCTTCCGTGGCGGGATGGACATTGACGAGGACGTCATTGGCAAGCTGTGCGTCGTCTGTGAGAGAGTCCGTCTTGGTTGTTGCCCTCCTGCTACCGCCCTTTGATTCCAACTCGGGAATTCCTTCGGCGGGTGATTCTTCTAGGTATTCTTGGGGCGACGGGGGTAACTCTTTGGATTCGTCCTCGGGTAAATTTTCTTCGGACTCCGCTGCCGCCACGGCGTTCACATCCGTTATGGACTTCAAAAAGCAGCCTTTGATCCAAACAGTTTTGGTAATGTCATGCCTTCTCTTGCTGATTCATTGGTTAAATTGGACAATACTCTCGCAGGTGAATTGGCCGTTGCGGCAACGGCAGCAGCACCAGTGTCAAACACGGCCAAGGTTGATGATCATATTGTTCTTGTGTATCCATTTGATGTGTCTGAGCAAACATTATCGTGTGCAGCAAAGAATTTGAAAGAGTTAGGGGGTACAGCTTTGGAATGCAAGTCAATGATGATGATGAAATGATCAATGCATCTGTGTATCGTGGATCGTACATTTCTGTTTCCAAAATAGATAAAGCATCTTTGAAACCTGGTGAAATGCTAATGTATACAATCATTGAATTATATGAAATGGATGTGTCGTAAGAATGCAAATGGGTCTAATTCTGATGTCCACATCTTCTCAACATAGTTCATTACACTTTTCCGGGTGGCTGGTGTGAACGGTGTTGCAAGTTGGACTGCCAACCATTCTATCAACGTTTTTGAAAAGAAGTTGTTGATCATTCCAGTCCACAAATCATCACATTGGTCTCTTTGCGTAGTAGTAAATCCTGGCAAGATAGTATCCAATTATTGTGATCAAGAGTATTTGCCTGAAGATGAAGAGGATGCATTGTAAGTTCATTTTGCTTAAACATTTCACACACAGGATTTGATTCTATTCTAACACTCTTATTTTTTTTCATTTGAAGCATTTTATATTTTGATTCATTGAATCCCCATGATAAAGCAGAAACTCGTATGCTGATTTTCACATGGCTTAAGTAATTCAGAATGGACTAGGCTTGGAAAGACGGCCCTACCAAAAGTAAAGAAGCCTTTCTCAAAGAAGAAAGTTACAATGATTGCACCTGAAGGTGAATGCAATAGTTATTATTTTTTGGTTTGATGTGTAGTTGTGCTTTGAATCTAATTGATTATTTTATAGTTACTATGCAGAATAACTCTGTTGATTGTGGCATCTTCACTTGGAGGTATGCATATGGATTGTATCTGCTATGGAAGCAGCGCTTCAACAGCCAATCAGTTAGGCTAGAAATCACAAACAGCGCAACATTTCAATTTGATTTGGAAGACATTGCACGGATCAGGTTGGAGATGACTACACTGCTCAATAATCTTGAGCAACAATATGCTGCATTCAAGGGTATGCAAGATGAATTCTCAACAGGTGGTGTCGTAGTAGGACAGAATCCTAGTGAGCAGGAACCAGGTTACTACACAGCTCAGTCAAAGAGCAAAACAGTTGAACATGAACAACCCGCAATCAAAATGGAAGAGGAGCATAGTAGAAAGAAGAAGAAGCGCTCCCCGTCACATCCCAAATTGGATATCTTCCATTGTCCTATACACACTAAACAATCAAAAAGATCAAAGTCTGGAACAGAAAAAGTAACTCAGCGTGTTGTTGCAAAATCCACAAAACATTTGCATCTAGGAAAGAAAAACAGGACAAAGACTGAGAGTAAGCAGAGAAAAATTGCAAAAGCAGTTGATGCAAAGATGAGAGAGCATGGAGCAAGCAAAGAAGAATCTGGAACATTGATTGGAAATGCTAGTGGTGTATCAGCAAGTCAGCTCTCTCAATGGGCAGAGCAAAGCTTTGACAGTAATGAGGGATATGAATTGGGTAAAGATCTTTTTAGCCTATCTTTGGAACCATTGGAGGAGGTGGATGAGGAGGAAGATGAGATGAATGATGAGGATCGATCTAATTAGTTTGTTTGCATTACATTTTATTAAATACATATTGATTCAAACACATTGTATAGTTTATTAATATATAGTCGCCAAAAGCCACAATTGATGAAGTAGGGAGCAAAAGTAGGGATGGCAACAATGGCATTATCAATTTCATTTTTGAGGGTTGCAGTATCAGTGATGAGACTATTTCTGTACCTCAGCAAACCTTGAATTGTGTTGAACACATATTCAATTGGTCCATCAATAGGATAGTAAGGTGCACGGAAAACAAGCCTGTGTCCTGCACTAATAATGATAGCCGCCATTTGTGTGTTGTGATGTGATCTTAGGTTGTCCATCACAAAGCAGAATCTGCAATCTTTATCTGCCAAAGTGTTGATCTGATCTAAGATTCTCTTCACAAAATCAATCATGCGCTCACCAGTTGTTCCTTCTCCTGTCCAAATATCTCTCCATCTCAATGGGAGATCATCATCACCACAAATTGCAAGGAGTAGGTTGAGTTTGTCGGTTTTGGAATACAAACCTGCTTGATTCACTCGCTTCCCAAGATATGCTTTCCAAAATTTCGCTCTGCATCAGAAAGTTCAATTCCACACTCATCCAAATCAATCATATCTTTGCGTCGAATGTCTGCAATACCAAATGGATACGGGAGATTCCAAAACATCCATCTCTTTTGTTTATTGGCAGGCAGCAGAGCTTGATACGCTGTTGTGCTCCCCTTCTTTCTAGTCAAACCAATCCTCTTTTCTGCCTCAGTGATTTGTGATGCTGCATAAAAACGGAACTGCAGACTCCCATAATTAGCCTTGTAAAGAAATACATTGATTTCATTTGCAGTGGCTTTTGGGTAGGTGATACGAAAGAGAGCCAAAAGGAGAAGATCGTGATCATGGAGGACAGAGGCGCGTACATTCCCAGTCCTCTTAAATGGACGGACATGTCCAAGTGTAGCTTTCCGATTCTCCCATCGGAAGACGGATCGAATAGATGGATACATATGTAGTGTCATCATTTGTGTAAAAATATGATTCTTGCTTTGTTTGTGATCTTTGACATATATGGCAATGTCTCTCAATGATATTCGGTATCCATAGCCACGTCCAGCACCAGAGGGATGAGGAGTTTCATCCGCGCTGAACTGGAGCGGTGGACGTGTAACTAATTCAAAGGGCATTGTGAGACGATGAAGCGATTGGCGTGAACGTTGGTAGTGGGAGACGCCAAGGATAGCCTTGATGTTGGATTGGCTGAGGGCACGGGTGTGTTAAGTGGCTGCGCTGATGTTGGATCAAATTAGAGAGTGCGCTGGCGGAGGCGCGTGGGAGACGAATCGAATTCGAGAGCGCGCTGGCGGAGGCGCGTGGGAGACAAATCGAATTCGAGAGCGCGCTGGCGGATGCGCGTCGAGACGGATCGAATTTGGGAGCGCGCTGGCAGATGCGTAAGGGTTCCGGCTGGTCTGGGGTCTTGTCGAGACAGTTGGTAAGGCTCCCCTCAAGTTTGGAGAGCTGCGCCGGGGCCGATTGAAAAAACGATGACAGAGGACAAGAGCGCAATGATGGTGTTGTCGATGTCTTGGGTAGGAGGGGAATGAACGGCCGACCAAGCTGCAAAACAGATCCAGCATGCCAGTGCGGTTGTTTTGGTGTTCCCCTCTTTCGAGCGAACATATTTTACGTTACAGTAGTTAGCTAATATTATAAACGAGCGTTCACCCTCTTTAACGCCCTCATATCTTTCATTGTTGTTTTTACCTAGGTAAAAACGCTAATGGGATTTTACACTATGGTTTTTACCTAGGTAAAAAAATAGCTGGTGCGTATGCCACGGAAAAATGACAAATGATTAGAAAACTGTAGTATACAGCTAAGTGGTTTCTGGCAAATTGGCTATATGTATGCATTTTGATGTACGTACTTTGGTTTAACAGGAATGGTGTTATAAGGTTTTGAACCAATTAGCGAAGGTACCTGGTTTAGCATAAGTACTACCCTCATAAACAATATGTAAACAAAGGAATTAATATGAATTAATACCTAACTACCGTACGATACGCTGAAGTGTTTTTTGGCGTTTAGATAGAGTGTTGTTTGTCCAAAATTTTAGCGATGATTATGCACTATTCACAAAAGGATACGATAAAACGTACCCGTGACAAGCAAGGTCGACGATCACTTTCTCGGTCGTGTCCGGAAAGACACCATTGGGATCCGATCGCGCTGGTCAGCCAGCAAGTGTACGGTGCTTAACCACTGTGGCGATCGTATTCCTGAAAGTCTGACTTATTTTGATATATAATAGTTGATACTTTCTACGTAGTTTTCGTTGCCATTACCTACGTAGAAGGTCCCAGTATTGGGACCAAATTCCATATAACACCATTCCTGTTAGCACAATCCACATTGGAGACACAGGGATGTATAACACCAACTGTTGAAAATCAAGTGTTATTTAGGGAAAACAGAATACCCAAATGTGCATGATCCTGTTATGGATTATATCTTCCGAATAAAGCTCAATATGTCCAAAGGCAGGCCCCTCGTAGCACCTGATGCTACTGCCAATATTAACCAACTATTGGTATAGAAGGATGGCTGGAAGATAGTTCGCCATCTCAACTCTAACTGCATTTGGCCCAGTGGACACATTCATCTTCTGCCTCTGATGACAATTCTCAGCTTTTGAGCTATGTTGTTTAGCCACAAGTCTAGACCATCAGAATCATATACTTATCATGCTTGTACATCTGAACACGGGGAAGATTATTTTATAGACCATCTCTGTACCTCTTTTAGATATCCTGTTGCTATACTCGTCCACCATCCTCATTGAATGGGGGGGAGTGTTATGGAATCAAGTGGACTACATTTACCGACATTGTCAATTTTAATTTTCCCATTGGTCACACATTTCTTATGGTGAAAATGCTCGCCTCTTGAGTCATCACTCCTTAGTAGTGAGTCCAAATCAACCTTAATCATACACACCATACTCATGAATCTCAGCATCAGTCAAATCACCACACCAGATATTTCTGTACCTATTTGTCCAACCAATAATCCGTTTTGTAGATGTTTTGTAAGAATTGTTAGAAATGAGAAGGATATTGGTCCTGTTCCCACATTATATTTCATTGATAGTCTCACGGTGACTAAAATCAAGAATGTTTCTTTCGTCGAATCAAATGCCTTTTGGGTATCTAGCTTCTCTTGTGGGTGTTTCTAGAAATATTTGACAGACTTGAATTTGCAAGAACAGTGTGCTGTATTTTGACCATTGCCGTGAAAAAAACGGTTCTGAATTCTAAATTCCACGACTTGTTTAAAATTGCCATTTGTCACTGAATTTTGCCAGGATTGCCAATATTTAGACAAAGATTGTCTAGCTCCCTCATGACAAATAGGGAGATTGGAAATTTACCAACCACTCATCATTTTCCTTAGCCTCCGATCATATATTCATTTGTTGGATAATTTGCAAAAATGTCTGCAATCTGATCTAGTGTCAAACAATACACTATCTTGATGAACTCCAAACAATCTGAAGAAGCTCCAACGTCCTATCAGAAGTGGTGGTATTTGAATACAACATGCCTTGTACAAAGAGTAAACTTTGAGTTGTTTGTCATGGCAATACATGGTTAGTTGTTTTTGGTGAAACTTAATCACAAACTTGGGTTGTAGGATGTCAAATGTGAATGTAACATTAATGTCTTGCATCAGATTCATGAGAGGGGTCATTTCTCTTAGAGCTTGAGACATTGTAATGTACTAATTGTCTGCTGTAGATAGAGCCATCTCAGTTTGAAGCTTGCTCTGCCAGAATACTGGGCAACCTGTATATCAAATAACAGAGCCGTTCCTTGAGTGGGCATTGCCTATACATCTTCTGCTCTCTCGGTGTCCTATCCACCAACACAATCAGTAGCTACATGGGTCTCTAGTCCTCTGCTTGAGTCTGGTGTGTACACTAGACCATGCTCAGGCGTGCTTAGAAGATGTCTTCTTATTCTCATGACTGCTTGCTTGTGAGATCTGCAAGGAGAATTACAAAATCTTACATATTGATGGATTGCCATAGCAATATCAGGGTGAACGCTACCTGTGAGATATGTGAGTATTCCAATTGCTCCTCCGTGGTTCCATTCATATTTGCAAGAATCATCATCTAGATATTTGTGCAGAAGAAGTTTTCTAACTGGAGTCAACTTTGAATTTGTCTTCCCATCATTTATCCCAAAAAGCGATGTGATCCTCTCGACAAGAAATGGTTGACTTGTTTCAAAAGTGTTTGCGTCAATTTGCTTGATTTCAACGCCAAGGTATTTATCAATACTATCTTCATCAGGGACGTCAAGGTTCTCATTTCCTTCACAAAGTGAAGTTATAAGATGAGATGATTGATTCTGGGTGTGGTATCTCCTATATTGATGCAGTCATTGATATATGTCAGAACTATGTACCTGTTTCACCATAGAAAACACAGGGATTGGCATTGCTTTGAGCAAAATCCCACTCTTCAATACCTCCTTTCAATTTGGCAAACCGATTTTTGATGATTTGCTTGGGTCCATAAAGAAACTTATTGAGATTCAGTATACATTGCCCCCAACAATGCTCATTGTCCTTATAAACAAAACCCATTGGTAGTTCTGTGTATACCGGAACCCTTAGCTCTGCTTGTGGAAATGCAAGAACAAAATGAATTCTTTTAAAGGCAATTTATGCATCTTTGCTACTGTAAGGAATACGCATACAGTGGCCCAGTTCACAACAGGTGCATAAATTTCCCAATAATTCTACCCCCAGGTTTGCACACCTCTATGAGCATAGATTCGGTTTTTGTGCTTGTTCAAAGTCCCATCTGGAAATTGTTTCATGTGCAAAAGTCCATATGGTCATGATTATTTTTTGTATCGGCAGGAATATCTATTTGAAACATCAACGCCGTTTCCTATTCTCGTGGTCCTTGGTTTCTTTTGTCATTGATTTGACAAACTCTGGGTGGTCTTCCTCCTCCATTGTATTCTTATATGTGAACACTTTGTTTGTGCATGCAGCTTACGTGTAGACGGTAGAGAAGAAATTGATTGTATGATCATAAAGCATGTTTGCCTATGAAATCCGTTGATTGCATTTGAAAATAAAGATGTCGTCAATTCAGAACATGAACGCTAGATGGATGCAGAAGTCTTTGACTTTGATGTGAATGCCCACTGAGTTGTGACACTCATTGTACAGGTACAAAAGAGACTGAAGAATGCCATTTATCCTTTCTTTGTTGGTTTTTTGGGATTACTAGTTCTGGAGGTATCATTTGCATATCTAGTATTTGATGTATTCGGATGCTCCTTTTCTCTGTTTCTCAATGTTTGTAGTCATGGAGAGCATATTAACCCACTATGTTCAAGATTGATGGCTTGTGGCATATGTATAGTGTATCTGGCATCAGCGCTAAGTAGGAATGTTTTCACAAGTAACTCTACAAGCTGATGCACCACTATCTCCCTCACGATCGGTAGAAGAAGACATGGCAGGTGACGTATTAATGCTCACTCCAAAGTTGACTGCATGTTGCGAACAAAGTGGGATGACATTGGTGTTCAAGTATGATTCTATTGCTGCTGAAGATGTATCAGACTCCCTCAGGATGCTATTATTATTTGAGTATGATTTGACGGTAGCTGCTGGCGTTGTAGACTCTCTCAGGACGGTGTTGTCTTCACTGTTGAGACCACCTGGTTAAAGATTGCCTTGAACTATTGTTGACTCCCAGGTGGAAGTTTGACTATCAGCTTGGTTGAATTCAGAAGTGTGAATGAGTTCATCCTAATGCGGAGGGACTGTCTCTGATTGCAGGTATGGAACTGTTGTAAAAGTGTTGTTATAGATAACATGAGATTGGGGGGGTGTGTGGCCTGTGCAAGGATTCAGTATCAAATCAACGTTGGATGCGTGAGAAGGGTGAGAAGGCGATCTGCCAAATATAAATCCCCAGTCGTGCCCGTTGCTGCTATTTTAGAGCGATGCTCTGTCCTGATTGTAGACAATGATCCATTGCGTAGCAAGGGATCCAGAGGTGTGAGAGTATTTCCCTCTGACTGGGGATACGTCTAGGCCAGCAAGAATTTCATACGGAGCCTTCCCACTAGAATTTTTCATCAAATGAATCATCCTATCCTTGTGGCATTTCAGAACAAATGGCCAAAGAATAGTTGTGATGTATTCTGGTATCATTCCCTTTGCATGTAGAAGTAGCCCTGAGAGTCAAAGATTTGATCTTGTGTTTGGCAATCCTATTTTGATTATGTCGACCAACACCATAATATGTGATTGTTTGGTTGAGGGAGGAGCAGTCTTCTATAAAGCTCTTGTCGGCAAATCTACCATTGTTGGCATGATAATCTTTCACAGTGACTCCACGAGAATGAGAAAACTCTCCGATTCTGCATTGATAAGAAGAGGTTCTTCTAGTGTGAGATCCCTCATAAAATAAGCAAATACAAAATCTGAATGATGATCAACAAAAACTGTCACTTCCGTGATTCTCAAATTTGTGAGGAATCCTCTCATCTGTGATATCAACCAAGGCTGTATCAACACAAGTTGATTTATTGAGACTTTCTTCACCAGCTCATTGTCTGAATCTTTTCTTATCTAAGGAACTTCCTTTAACTTGGAACGCCATGGACGCTTGTGTGTTGTACCAAAAAATACAAGCAACACGCATTGGTGTTCTACCCTTCAGAGCCGCAAGACGTCTTGGAATATCTCGTTGCTCTGCAAGCACGATCAACTTTGGAAATGTTAGTCCATGGAGGCAATTGTGAAGGACTACTCTAATAATGTAAATAATTTGCAATTGTAAATATTTTGTAAATGTTCTAATCTGTTCATTTTTGTTATCGTTTATGTTGTGACAGCCCAGTACTGTCCAGTAGGTGGTACCGTATCTGTTCACATCATCCACATATAAAATAAGAGAAATCTTAAATCAACTTGCAGTGAAAATGTATGCGTGTTAAGGTTCCTCTTTTTTAATAAATGAGAAGTTATCAATATCCTACCTCTTAATATATTGATTCCTCTTTTCTGAAAAAAAGTTGAAAATGACAAACATCTCTTAGATTTTTGAGTGAAGTTTTCACAGATAATTCACTCAAAAGTCTTCAAAGTGCTCATTATTTGGGTTGCACTGTTTTGTTATTTATTTTTACTAGCGTTTACTTAGTAAGCCTTTTTGTTGTTACTTTTCCTGGGAAATTAAACCCTTATGTGTCCCGTCCTTTCAATCAATCTAAACAGGTGTATACTACTTTGTTTCGTGGCATTTGCATGGAGGTATTTTGTGTTGCAATTTGAGCAGGATCACATCAATGCTCGTGCGTCGCCGCCAATTGCCGTTGACGCCACAGTTGTCAATCGTCGCTGTCACTACCACTACGGGTGTCAACCTCTGCCAACACCACATCCATCACTTGCTGCTGACACTGCTACAGCCATCAATTGCCGTCGCCGTGATGGCCATCAATCATCGCCGTCAACCGTCAACGTGATTGTGTTGTGGCAACAAGTTCACCACTCACCAGGGCAACGCCCGAATGCGTGAGCGCAATTGCGTTTGCAACCGTGTGCTACCGCACGTTGTCTAATGGCACACCGCATGGGGGTTGCTAGTGTTACTAGTGTCTTTGGCACATAGGACAAAAAATATGGTGGAGCTGCACTGGTCGCTGCTGCGTAGTTTCATGCAGGGCGGCAACCAGCAATGACATAAGTGGGAGGGCGGACTGCAATGGCGCCGGCAAGGTACCCCGCCCAGGTGTTACCGCAGCTGCTAGGGACATTCCAATCCTAAGTGGAGTACCTGCCATACAAAAATTGACACACAAAACACAAAAAATCAAAAACCAAAAACCACTAGTAATTTACCATGGTGGCCAAAACTCCCAA
>JALLOY010000801.1:0-10043 GCA_036939835.1 Thalassiosira delicatula
GAAAACTATGGACAATGCTACCCAACAAAACCAGCAAACTTGCAACCCTCAAACTGCTATGAATGGTGAACGACAACAATTGAATGCATCATCTCATAGCATTCATCCATCTTCTCAGCAGCAGACCACGCAGCAGCAACAGATATGTTCACATGTGAACCAGCACGTACCTGCTCAGACCAATCAACAAAATTTAACGCATCACCAAGATAATTCTGGACAGAACTTACAACAAACTTTTCAGCGGCGACCATCATTAAATTTTCCACCTCAAATATCCCCGCAACAAGGCGCTCAATACACTCCAAACAATCAGCAACCGCCTCAACATCAGACCCAAGCACAGGTTTTACAACCGATCCCGTCACAGCCACTTTTTCAGCAACATCAACAGTCCAGCCAGCAGAATGTGATACTCTCTCCACAACAACAGCTCAGTCAGCAGCATGTTGTAATTCAACATCAACTGATGCATTCACAGCAAATCCAGCAACCAACATACCAACAACAGCAACAGGTTCAGCTTCCGCAACCCACGAAAATGCTGCAAACACCATTTTTGTACTCCAGTGCATCCGCAACAAACTCACCTGTCAAAGCCATTAAAAAAGGACGGTTTCGAGTAGTCAAAGGAGGAGGAACCGAGGCAAAAACTGCATCCGTGCCCGTAGCAAACGACAGCCAATCTGTTGCTTCATCTCATGATGCTCAAGGAGGTACAGAAAAGGTGCAGCAGCCCATTTCCACGGTAAAGAAAGGTCGTTTTGTTGTAAAAAAAGGAGCTGTCGCATCAACAAATGCCTCATCACCAAGTGACAACGCAAACAAATCGGGAAACAACACGATCCGTCGAAGCAGTGAAATTGCAAAAGCAGTAAAAAAAGTACCAAACGAAAAGGATGGTACAAATATAACCGACGGCGTTGCCGTAGAGCAATCAACAACGACTATGCCAAGTAAAGGGAATGATATCAAAAGTGACAAACAATTAGCTGCCCCACCACTTATTGCAAAATCAGCCGAGATAGAAAATCTTTGCACCAAAAAGAAGGGAAGATTTCTTGTGAAAACAGGGGGTGGTACCCGGAACTTGCCGGCAACAGAAACAAAGTCTTTGCCTGTGGTTGCCGCTGGAGCGGAGACTGCATCAAAGGGCGCAGGTGATCAACCCAGCGCAGAAACCGGTTCAAAGCAGCAGAGTCCAAGCGGAACAAAAAGTGGTGGTGTCGCCGATGAGACGAAATGCAAAGCTGCTGATGTTAGGTTGGACCAATCGGCAGCAAAAGGAATTTCTGTTGTGCCTTTGAAAGGAGCAGATGCCGTGGCCGCTTCGCAAGGAGTGAAAAAGAAGGGTAGGTTTGTAGTAAAGACTGGGGCTGCTGTGAGCTCGCCGGCCGCGACAAAGCCCCCACTATCAGGTTTCGATGGAATGCAAAATGCAGGGATCGAAAACGCGAATTTCGAAGGAATGCAGAACACTGGGATCGGAAACGTACACATCGTTCAGCTTACTCCGCCCCAGAACCCGCCATTATCGAATTTCATTGCTGGCAATATACCCATCCCTCTTGCAGGGATGCCAACGGCATCTTTGGTAGATGTGAATGGCCAAATGATGGTGGTGTCGAACTTGGCTCTGCCGTTGTCACAGCCAGCGCCTCCACTCCCTCTCCAAACAATTCCGGTCTGCCAATCATTTGTGACACCTGTCCAAAATGTCAACGCTAACGTTGGATCTCAGCAATCACAATGCAACCCGTGTGATTCACAACCAAGGCTTCCACCGCACATCCCACCATCCCCTCGGTTACAAGTTATGCCAGATCAGAGACCTGTAGAAAATCAATCCCGGCCAGCGAAAACCCATGATGTCCCAAGGTCAAATCGACCCGCTGGAAGCTCCTACTCAAACTGGCCAGCAGGCAGTAGAGCAACTTCTTCAAGCGGCAAAAATACGCGTTTGATCGGAACGGGAGGAGTGGGGAAAGTCCTCCATTACTTAGATACGCTAAGATCTGAGGTAGTTGAAGCAGATCGTTCCATGGCATCTCTTCAATGCGATAACCGATTTTTGGTGAGTACTTGTTTCTTGTTTTAGAAAATTGCCATCGTATACTCACGTTCGTTTGATGCCGTGCACCCAGAGAGATAAAAACAAAGAACTCGAAGCAAAGATCTCAAATTTAGAGCGCCAGCTCGTGGAGGAGAGAGGCCTTCGCCATGCAGCAGAAACAAATTATCAATCCCTTTGCCAACTTAGGGATCGATCTCAGACAGAGTCAGGGACGCATCAGCTAGAATTTGAACCAACTTTTTCTGCTGACGGCATTCTTGTTTCCCTGGATGATGCACTAGAAAATGATCCTGATAGAGCTGTCCCTAACCAATCACTGACCAACCAACCTGTGCGTGGGTCCTTTTCTGAGTCAAAACTAGAGACTAGACGGAGCGTAAGCATTGAGGACTCACACCCCGCCACATCAAATGCTACTGGCCAGAAACAACCAAACAACAAAACCACTGCAGGGAATACTTCTGTCAATTTGTCACACGCCAAGCCTCCATCAATCAGACCAAGGGCACAAACTGGACCGGATTCGAAATCTCCGCTTTCTAGGAACAATGAGATTGCCAAGAATAATAGCTCTGAGGCATCTGATGCGCCACGGACGCATGATTTATCTCAGTCTAGGACTGGTTTAAGCTCTATTGCGAAACAATTTGACCCACTTGGCATAGAATCGAACTCTTCGGCGTTTCACGTGGCAAATATCAACCATGAAAATGTAGCCATTCCGTTGATTGTAACAACAACGCAGGCCTCTTCCCCACCACCCCTCCATCCCCATACTGGCGACACCATAAGATGCACGCCGTTAGTCACCACCAAAAAGACTCATTTTGATCCCCTTGGCACTCCTGAGGAAAGAAACCAGACAAGACCTGTTCCAGCGTTAGTCCTCAATTGTTTACCCCAAATGCATGGTACAGCAAAGCATATCAACAACGGTAGTATGACAGTGCCGGTAATATTGCCACACCAGCAACAAAATCAGCAAGAAGACCCATTTGATGAAATTGCACGGATGTCAAGAAGTCATAGCACCAGCTAGAAGAATTTATGCCCAGGCTAAAACCATGGAACGGCTTAATTCTACCTGCAAATATCTAAACCCTGAACAGCTTTATCGTGCTCCATTACACTCAGTATACCTTTTCGGCATCCTTTCGTTGGCTTTCTCTTTTCTGCTCAATCAGAAACATCAATTTGTTTTTGGCTTCTCTCTTTTGCTCCATTCTGCATGTACAAAGTTGATTGCTAAACAGTACTGTATTACTCCACTGCAACCAAAAGCCTTTACTCCATCCATGCATCTTTCTTATTTTTGGCTTTCTCTCTTCTCTCTTGGCCATCAATTGCCCTCTGAATCTCCTCCTCACTGAGCCCCACCATTTTCTCCCTCAACAATGCGTTTTCTTCGCGATATCAGGAGCAAGAGAAACGCATACACAACATGGACACAAGTGTTGAAGAGGTGAATAAATGCATCACAAAGAAAAAGTGGAATTTGACGTCTCTCACCTTTGGTTCTCGACAATCCACCCTTAATACTGCCAAGGTTCTTCTGGAACTCATCCACGCCGAGACCAGATCCTTCACGATCATCGTCCCATGATGCACTCATTACAGAATAGGTGATGCCCTTTCCAGTTAAAAGGTTTTGGGTGTTATCACGATGAGCACACAATAAAACAAGAACACAAGAAATATGAATAAAAAGAGGTAAACTTGACAGGGAAAAGTCATCCGACGAAAATATACTCACCAACAATCCAACGGCCAAAAAGCCGAAGGAGGTGGTGGCCACGATCGCCGGCTGAAACTCCATGTCCTTGAACGTCGCGAGGTACCAAAACCCAATGAAAGACGCGAAGCTCCCGAACAGCGGTATGCCCACGAACGGCAACATCCGCTTCCCCATGCGCTGCGCCACCCGCTCGGGGATGGCGGCCGCGCCGCCGTCCTCCCGGAGGAGGGCGTCGGCCTCCCGGAGCTCGCGCACCTTGCGCAGCTCGTCGTCGCGCTTCTCGGCCTCGCGCGATCGGAGCTCGCGCAGGAGCTTGGAGCCGGTGTTCACCTCCGGCGTTCGGGCGACGTAGTCGTCCTCGGGCGCGGTCGTTTCGGTCGCCGATGTCGTCGGCGGCGAAGATTTTTGCTTTGGGGGAGGCGGCTTTTCGCCGAATCCCTTGCCGCCGGCGGATAGGACCCACGATGGCGACGATGATCGCTGGGCGACTGAGGTGAAATGGGATGTCGTGAATGCACTCGCCAACAAGGGACCTGTGCTCTGAGTGAACGGCGCGATAGCCGCGATGGCGGCGGTAACTAGTGGGGCTGACACCATGATGAAGATGAGTGGCGCACGACGAATTTCGTTGTTGTTGTTTTTATGTTTTTTTCGCTCTCTCAGCTCAGTCCAACTTCAAGTTGATTGAGGATCAGGCAGGTCGCAGGGGGCCTCAGTAGGGGGCATTGACTTAAAAAATTGGGACTGATGTCATCGTTACAAACATATCTGCCCCCTTTTAGTGACGTCAGCGACATGTCATGACATCTAGGTACCTATCGATCATTTTACTTTTTCAAGCCGCCCTATCTACCTACAACCGACCATGGTGTCCGCTTCTCTCAGCACCATCGCCGGCATCGTCGTGGCCATTGCGCCCCTCGCCGGTGCCTTCTCACCGTCGAACACTCCCCTAGCAACATCCATCCGGTCCTCGAGCTCGCTCGGATCATATTTAGATTCCCTATCGGGCCAGCAATCCAACCCGTCGCCGCCCGCCGCCACGACCGCGGAATCGACCGGCTTCTGCCACGTGCCCCTTGACTACTTCGCCTTCGAAAATCTGGCGTCCAAGGGGCCGCGGGCCACCTACGACTGGGGAACGCCGCAGGACTGGTCCCGCAAGCTGGCCGATGACGGCGTGTTCCGCGCCGGCACCTGGTACTGCAGCGAGGGGGGCTGGGAGTCGCCCAACGGCAAGGCGGTCACGGAAGTGTTCTACATGCTGGAGGGACACGGAATGCTGGGCGATTCCGACGGGGCCAAGCACTTCTTCGGGCCCGGCGACATGGTCATCATCCCCAAGGGCCACACCGGACGATGGGACGTCAACGGGTGAGCGTCGATCGCCGCGTTGTTTTTTTTCGCTTTATTTCGATGGCGGTCGATGCGCACGCCGTGCTAACCCTCGTTGCTTAGACCCATCCACAAAGTATGNTAGACCCATCCACAAAGTATGGGCCGTGAATGCGCACGACAACGTCGAAGAATCCGGTCCCGTGATTCGCGCGCAAGTGGACCACTACAAAGATTTTGCGCCGCAGTGCCTGTCGGACACCGGCGCCAACGACCCGCTCTACAGAAATACGGGATCCGTCGCCTCGGCTTCCAACACGTTCTACGATGTGGGACCCACCAAAGTGGGAGTGTGGACGTGCGAGCCGGGGAGCTTCGAGGTGTGGTACGGGGAACGCCAGTGGTTCCACATGGTGGAAGGGACGATGTTCGTTACGGATCGATCCGACGGGACGTCCCGGAGATGCGTCGCAGGGGATACAGTCATGTTGCCAGCGGGATGGTCTGGTTATGTGGACGTCGTGGAACCTGTGAAGAAGGTGTTCACGGTGGCAAAATGATGGCTATGGTACCTAAGCAGTTGAGAGAATACCGCCGGTCTAATAGTGGAATCAGATCGAGATGATCTGCGTTGGTAGTGGAAGCCCTTCTGGATGCACATCATACACTGCACTGCAAATCACTCGGAGGCAATAAGATTGTCTTGACATAGTGAATTCAGTTTATTTTGGGTGAAAATAAACTTGAATATCATGTCCTATTCTTCTATCAACCAGATAATTAGGAAATGGTGATGCTGGGGAGTCACGTCTCGTCAATGGGCTATTGCGAGTCTGATTGCTAATCTTTGCTAATATACTCTGGTGTGGTGCACAATTAAAAATAGAAGCTATGTCGCGATACTCTTTCCTGTGGTTTTTGGAAGTTCAAACTTGAGAGTGGAAACTCCTCGCGCTCAAGATGCAGTTCATGTTGATAGGTTGTCCTCTGAGGTGTCATCAAAGTCGTCAACAACGATGAAGGCACGAAAAACTTGCTTTTCCCAAGTGAATTGTTATACTTTTTAATTTTAGGCAGACAGCTGTACCTATTACAACAGTGAGGTTTTTGGTTAAATAAAGCTTCAAGCCCTTGTCTCCTACAAATGTAGCTGTCAAAGATGGCAGACCCCCAAAGGACTACCTCGTAGAGGCACTAATGTCAGTCAGAAGAGTGTTAGTTGATGTTATTTCACGATGCTTTGTTGACCAGGTAAACCGGAATCCGTTTGGGAGCGTCTTCAAGTGGGCCTCGTTTCACGAGGACAACAATAAGGAATGGGACGACCTCACGCTCAGTGAGCTGGTCAACGTGGTGGCGGACAGGCTGGCTCAGGACGGTCTCCGGGCAGGGATTGTGGCGGAGGACTTTGTGGGCAATCATCTCCCCTTTGCACAGTTCCGTGTTTCTGTGGACGGGACAACGGTTTCCAGGAAGCTCAAGGCGACACTCGACCGCCTGTGTGGCAGACGCACTGCTCCTCGGGCTCTATATCACAGTGAGGGGATCACCTGCAGTGCTGACTTTGACCTGGTATGGTGGCGCAGAGTTGGCATGTTGTTGACGGACTTCCCCAAGATGTTCTGGGTCTTTGTGACAAAGCAGACGTCGAAGTTCTGTTGGACCAATAGACAGGTTTCTCAATATGATCCTTAGTTGAGAACGAGTACCCAATCTGTGGTAAGCGTGATGAGTCGTCAAACATATCACCAGGTGCAGGGACTTGAGGAAGCGCCGGATGCAGGAACATTTGGTCATTGATATTGGGCGATGGATGGCTTGGACTCCCGTTGACTGCGTCATTTGGGATGCCATTGTGAGGTATTTCCTCATGCAGTCAGAGGGGACGTGACAGGCCTGTATCACGCAGCGCATATCAGTATACAATGATGTGGTGGACGCGCAGGACAGGCTCGACTCGGATAATTTAGTCAAGGGCAGAATTTTCCTGGCACATCTGGGGGCTGCCAGGTCAGACTTTGATACACCGGGGCTACTGAGCTGTCGCACGAGGTATAGTCCCAAGCGGTGGTGCCAAAATCTCATTGCCAAACTGTTGCAGCTGGTACACAAGCAATGGATCTTTCGCAATTCCCACGTGCACTACAAGAAGCTGGAGGGGATGACCTTGCGGAAACATAATCGAGTCTTTGAGGAGGTTCTGGATGCCTTGTGAATGGATCATTCCAAACTACTCTATCGCCATAGATTCCTGCTGGACTGTGATTTTGGCAAACTTGGGGAGGCGCCGACAGGTACAAGACTTGTGTGGTTGGAGTCGTGGAAGGCGGCAAGGGAGACCATACGTCACGCCCAGGCAGGTTGAACAATGTGGGGGAGTCGGGAACATTTTCACCTTCGAGGCAGCCCATTTTGGTTGGGAAGGCCGCAAACACGCTACTAGGAAGGGAATTGAGTGCGGCAGGAGCATGTGTGCTGTTGAGGCATCCTAGCCCAGTAGATAGGCTGAGGCATTTTTACGGAGTGTACAATGGTGTGCCGCAGGCGTACCGGGGGGCGGCGTCCACAGGGGAGGTATATGGGAGTCAATTAGTGTTATTCTCTATCAAGTGTGATCAAATGCTCCAAATTTAGAAAGGAAATGTGTTGAAAGCCGTTTCTTTTGCCCTGTGCTGATGCTCTACTGCTTAGTGGATGAGAAAGACAAAAGTGTGTCTGCTCTGTTGTTGTTCATAGATAGGGGTATTTTTAAAGTCAATTGTCAATGGTTGATCAAGGAAGAACTTCTGGTGTATATAGTTGATATGGCATGCAGCAGTCTCTCCCAAGTTGATAATGTAGCTCATGGCAGTCCTGTTTGGTACAAATATCTTGTTCATTAAAATCTTGCAGGACAAGGGCTTGACGGCAGAGTACCGAGTTCTCACTAGTATTGGTATTAACATGCTTCCCAGCATAATTGAAACCTTGGTGCAAGGGATAAGGATCATCTTGTTACTTAAACCACACATCATCACTTGAAGGTGCAGAATCATACTGAGAAGATGTCCAAATTGCATCAGGTGTTATGATAACGTGGGGGGGGGGGTCTTCCAATTCAAGATCCGTAAAGGGACGTAGATTGAGGTAGGCTAGGTCATTTTGGATGCCCATAGGTATTGTGTATCTATCAATCATGACAAGGGATTGTACACCATTGAGGGGTGTGGGTCTATTGTTGACGGCAATGCCGTTGTTTTTCAATTGAAGAGAGGAGTGCATCAATTTACCTCAGCCGTGTTGGGCATACTGGTGGAAAACTAGGATGGTGTCTCCTTGTTGCGTGCGTATAGTTGCACCAAAAGTGCCAATTTGAATTTCAGGTAACTGATGGTTGTCAATGCATTGGACATCAATGGCAATAATTCCGTTCTTGAATGATATTGACTTGATGGCTTTGTGTTGCTTGTAAGCTGCTTGCAGCCTCATTTGTCATCTGGATTATTTCCTTCAATGACACCAAAGATATGGTGCTAACTGGTAGTCCAGTGTTCTTGGGACATAATACATATTTTGTTGTTGGTCCTTCTGGTATCGTACCTTCTGCTGGGACACTTGGACTTGCTGTGTCCAATCTCGCCACAGGAGTGCCACGTCTCCGGATTGACTTACTATGAGAACAAAAAAATTAGAAAGTACACATATCATCAGGGAACATGCCTCTGCATACTTAGTCATGGTCTCAACATTTGCAACTGAGAACACACAGGAACATGAACAGATGATACTGTGTAGACATGAAGGCACACTGCAGCTTGTGCAGACTGCTGTCAATTGTCACCAAACTGGTGCTGTACTTGCCTCGCTTCCACATGTACTGCCAAATAGTCAAATGTCAAATGTCAATTGTCAAAGCTTGTGACATATTCAATCATTTTCACATTATGTGCCTCTTGATTCCAAACTACCATGTACTCCATGATTGCACAAAACATGGTGATAGAACCATGATCGTTTGGTTACAAATTAGCCAGATTGGAGCTAAACTAAGCCTTGACTTCTGCCTCTATAGTCTTTTCATAGATCTCCATTGCCCACCAGTCCCCTGCATTATCTGCCTTGCTATCACAGTGACAAAGAAATGTCTACCATTTTCTACAATCTTGTATTGATACATCACGTTAGATCATGATTAAAGTTGTCCACTTGGTAGGGCTCTCAACACTGCTTGGATTGCTAAGATCACAGACGTCTGGGACCATGAAGAAGGATATCTTGTAATACTTCATCAAGTGGTCTTTGGCATTTTTCAAATAGAATTGCTTGAATACCTTTGCAAAGAAAATGTAATGACATTGCAACGTAAAAAAACAATGGCCTCCTACATAGGCCTGTAAGGTGGCAAAACCCCAAATTACTGCCTTGTAGATGTGTCAATGTCAGTCAAAGTAAAGATAGTAGTTGTTATTAATATCCTATTTTAAATTATAAGCTTTATTGATTTCATGTGTGTTTCACACATGAATATTCACATGCCTTTGCCTTGGTATAAAATATATATTTATTTGGTTGCTTGTCATTTGTTCTGACGAGAACTCAAACAAGTTTGAATTTTGAATTGTCATTTGTTTTGGGAATCAAATTGATACCAACGTTTGTATGTTCCAGATAGCTAAATTTTTCATCCTGCTTGGAGATGTCCTGTTTCAGTTTCAGACAACTAAGCTAACTTGGACTTCCATCCAATATCATCTTGTCCTTCCATCTATGGAACGGACTATATACACCCTTTTAAGACACACTGCTACTTCACATTGCAATTGTTACAATGGTGTTGGAACAGGGCACTCTCCGTACATGGGCCATGGGCCCCTGCCTACGATTACTGTCCCTAATTACCGTACGCCGGCCGCTGCAGCA
>JALLOY010000802.1:0-10038 GCA_036939835.1 Thalassiosira delicatula
AGCAAACTATCTACCTACGTACGACCTACCTAGGAAAACCCTCGGTCCTTGCAGGGCAAATTAGCAAATACGATACCGCGCCATCACTACTTACTTACGGGTAAATTCGTTCCATAGAATGTCCCGCTTCGCTTCCATGCCTTCTCATTATTTTGGCGTCACGCGCATTCTATTCCGTTCGTTGTTTCCGTCAGGCTCAGCTAGCAGGGCATTAATAAGAGAGGTACGACACACATGATTTGTTTTTCTTCGACAAATATTTCAGATTATATCTTTTTCTTATCATAAAGTACAACACGAGGCTGTGAGTGTGCAGCATCCCAACTGAACCAGAACCCCTGTACAAAGCCAGAGCAAATTCACCTTTCGGCTCAGCTCCTCAATATGATTTTGAATCCCAACTGAAGCGAGATTTCCTCAACTGACCAACCCACAAAAATGATTCAAGACATTCTTAGGTGTGCAGGAATCAATGAAACGGTGGCGAGGAATCTTTAATCTGCTCGTTCCTCTCCATTGTCAGATCCACCACACATCACCCCCATACCATCTGTACATGCTCAATGTGTGATCGCATCAAGGCGCTCTTTGATCACCTGCTCCTTTGGTAGGTATGGCACCACATACGCAACACGCCATAAGTAAATTCACTTGTTGTTGGTCAACAAAGCACATGTCCAAATTTTCTTTGACATCACCGAAAACACATCATGCTGTTGAGAGATTTCCATTTCCATTATTTCCACCTACCATCCCAACACAAAACCCCCACCACCGAGCAACAAAGACCAAAGAACGAAAGATGTTTCATTCAAGGACACAAATAACAAATGTGCCCCAACAAAGAGAACAGGTGAAAAGAAGGCCAGTGTGAAAGCACATGGTGGTATTGAGGACAAGCAACATTGAATTGCAAAGGACAGACAAAAATTCTGCCCTCTTGCACAAATTGCAAAAGCGAGTAACCTCCAAACTCTCTCTTTCATTTTTAATCCTGTTGCTGTTGCTGGTGCCAGCCAGGTATCCAAATGAGTGGGCACAGAACAAACACAAGACAAACAAAAAATCTAACAACAACTCAAGAGGCCAAGAAATGGTTTCTATTTTTGCGGCCTTGAACCACAAACACGGACACAGAACAATCATCGAGCACACAAGAACTGAGTTTCACGAGGAACAGGAGATGCTGAATCTATTTTCTGGACAGAGGACCAGGAGGCTGTATACAGGTTCCACAATAATCCTTGATTTTGAATTGCGAGCAGGAGGAATTCTGAATTTCAAGATAAAGTAAAGTGTTACACACTTGCTTGGTGGCTCGCAAGAAGGGGTGACAGATGACAGACGACCAATCAAAAAATAGAACGTCTATCTACATTTTTTAGAGCTTTCACCTGCACACGGTGATTGATATTTGTTATTTTTTCTGGATACCGAAAGGGGAGACTGGGAGAACACTACTATGATATCATCCCTCCCCTCACGTAGGAACTAGTCCAAATATAGGCCAGCATCGCATCAATATCAGTGGCATGAAGGTCATGTCCGACCAGCAGGAGTACCAGGTGGGATCATTATCGAGATGACTGTTTACAACCTCGGGACCAGGCACAAGAAGACAAAAAGTACATTGCCATAGAGAGAGATAATAATGATCGGCATCTTATGGAGGAGTTCAAAATGACAACTATGAACACATCTTCATTTGGCATGGTGGCCAACCAAGGAGCCAGTGTTGGGGTCTGAATGGATGCATAAGTGTGGATTATTTGCAGCTACTGTGAGGACTACAGAGTCAGTTCAAATATGGATCCTCTTATCTTGTTACTGGCAATATCATAACAATACCAATACCATGGGGGATGTCAATGCCATGATCCAGAACATTGGGATGTTGGACCATGCCAAAAAGGCTTAGATTGAAATAATTTGCCTGCTAGAAAGGCTCAATAGAATCAACAAAGAGCCCTGACAGTTTTTTGTATGATTTGGTCAAAGTGAATTGTTAAATACACATCTATTATGCTGTTACACAACATGTTACGCAGGCGTCATGACAAGCCCGCGTGGCATTTGTGGTGTTGTGCATCGAACATACTGCAAGTGAAGCGCCTCCGTTGACGAAAAACAAAACAAATACAAAAACTGCACCTTGCGCCCTCTTTGGCCTTCATCGAATCCTTAAAATAAACGTTAAAATGTAAAATCCTTAATCAAATTTGTAGTTTTTTGTCGCAATTCCCTAGACCGCTCCCTAAAAGCAGAGCCTACCACCACCACCTAGTAGGTAGAATTGTTTGTGCTATGATCATCGGAGTTGCAAAGAGTGACAAGATTTGGAGACTAACACAGAAGTTCACACCTCACAAGATGGACCTTAAAAAAGGAATGAACGACCAGTGGCCTCTGACTCATAGGGAATTTGACATTCACAGGAACACTATAATTTGATGCAATGGCCACAACCAATGATCAGTAGATAATGGGTGGAAACTCTTAGTTGCCCGGTTCAGTTAGCCTTGAAAAAATGGGCCTTCAATTTCCCTAAATTGTTTGGGGTCAACCAAATTGGGCAACTGACGGGTTACTGTCGTGCCCTTGTTTTGGGGTACTGTTCAAACCACGTCACGAGAGGTCTAAACAGCAAACAAAGAAGGGATAAAGTGTTGGAAGCTGAATCGTGTATCGTAATCAGTCCGGTTGCCGGTTAGGGGCTACAAAACTATGGCCTGAAGCCACCGTGAGTAAAACTCGTACAATAGTACCATGATAGTACGTTCGTGCACGATCAGAATAACGCGAAAACTGTGTATATCATATCGTGTATCGTACGATAACATGTTGTGTTGTGTGTGTGTGTTTACGATGGGTGGTTCTCAATCTCAAATCTCAATCTCATTGTTTCGCGCTTCTTTCAGGTGTTTCAGTGGTTTCAGGCCACGAAATTCTTTTGACCAAGAGCGAGAGTGAGTCGGGGCTCCACCGGGGCCGGCGGGGCGCCGCTCATGAGCATGACGATATATGCGGCGACTTGTGTCTCGTGTGTTTTGTCGCGCAGTTCGCCTTTTCCTTTCGTTTATCAATAAATTGACAATTTCCATTTTGGGACAGCAAACAGCGACAGGACATCGTAAGGTGTTGTACTATTACCCCCACAATGATGACAAATAAAAATGCGATAACCACACATTTGGCCACGGCTGCAAAAATTGCACTCTCCGCCATGACGAACTATGACAGTGAAATGATGGACATGCTGCCCAACAGGCGTCTATCTGACGTCATTGACGAGGACGATGAAGTCTACGACAACTACGTGGAAGATACCGTTGATCCCGGTCAGTCGCTCTTCTTCCTCGCCTGCTTCATTTGCCTGGGTTCAGTGTTGGGTTTACCACTATTCGTGAAGGTTGGAACTTTCTTCAAGAATAGGAAACACGACGACGCAGACGCTGACAGCGATGGACCCAATCTGTCTTGTATTCAACGATGCCGGAAAATGAGCTATGCCACGGTGCTGTTCGTCGTGGACCATCTCGTTCAATGGCGAAGACGCGGCGCGCACACAGGGGAAAATATGGAAACGAGAAGGAAGATGGTCTCGCGGGGCATTCAGAAAGAGGCACAACAATCCGTATACGTCCACCAGCGGGAGGACCTCGTGGACGCCGAGCTGGATGGAAGTAATGTGGAGATGACTATCGATCCTTCTCAAATTGCTGAAATTGAGAGGGAGAAAATGCCTCCAGCGCAAGGGACGCCGCCCGAAAACGAACACCAGGAAAGTCGGATTGAAATTTATAATTCGGAGAATTCAGCATCTTCCACCTCGCCATCAATGCAGTGCTCTGGTTACGTACGCAAGAGGTGTCGATTCGTGTGGACTATTGCCAAGTATGACAATGAAACAAAACGATTAATGCGTCTTGCAGTCCCATTCACATTGTCTGCCATGGTGGAAACCATGAGCGAATTGATCACCTTGGCGATCATATCCAATTACGTTGGGACAGATTCCATGGTTGCATATGCCATGGTGTCAGTTATTATTGGTATCAGTTCCAGCTTCATGGGTGGATGGGTCGAAGCCATTAGCTCACTAGGGAGTATGGCCTACGGGGCCGAGAATTACGAACTGTTGGGGCAGTATGTGCAGACGTCTTGCATCGGTTATGTATTGGGTGAAATTCCGTTTGCATTCATCTGGGGGATGTCGATTGGGAAGATCATGCTGTTGATGGATTTTGAGGAATCAGTTGCAATGCTGGCGCAGGATTTTGTGTACGTGGCGGTGGCCATTAGCATGATGATGGGTATAAATGGTGATTGCATTTATCATGTTTGATGTTTCTAGGTGCATCTTCTGTTTCATCCTGTTTTCTCATTCTTTATGTGTTTATTTATTGCGGTCTCTTTCGAATGATCTAGAGGCTGTTATGGATTTCCTGGAAGTGGTCGAGAAGGAAAAATTCGCCAACTTCATGTAAGCATGTCCAGCTGAAATCGAAAAAATCTCTGACATGGCTAATTCGTCTCGATACTGTCCACTTGAAGGAAATGCATGTCTGACAATATTCAACTTTCATTTTCCTACAGGTTCTGCCTCTGTTATATCGTGCAACTGGGACTCGTTTCGCTTTTTGCTATTCAGCTGGAGGCTGACCTGGTTGTTTTGGGTCTAGTCATGTTGACGAACCAAGCTCTATTCTTCTTCCTCAATGTCCTTATCCCAAATAAGCTTGGTTGGCTTAGGCATTTTGAATTCGGCCTATTCGGGCAATGTTCATTGAGAAACAAGTCCGTATTGAAGGTAAGTAGTAAATGTTTTGTCCAGCTTTTGATTGAACTGGTGATATCGAAATTGAGCACAGGCTGGGTTGTAACAGGACCTTGACCACTATCATTAATCTGACGCTGTTCAATTTCATACAGGAACTTTTCCAGACTGCACTACCTCTTGCGTTTGGAAGTCTTTTGGCGTACGCTGAGTGGGAGGTTTTGACCATATTTGCGGCGTTCCTTGGTCCAGCAGAGGGTGAGTCTAAGCTTTTTTCAACATGGGCTCTACACTCACAGAATAACCTCATTCTCCACCACCTTTTCGCCATTGTCAAGCTGCAACGTGGGCAATCCTGGGGTTTGTTTGGGACTTGTTTGAATCGACGACAGAAGCGATTGGAGATGCCAGTGAAATTCGAGTTGCTTATCAATTGGGGAAGGGTAGACCCGAGCTGGCGAAGCTGGCTTCATACAAATCAGTGATGATGGCGGCGTGTTTGGCTTTCTCTGTGACTGGTGTTTTCTTGGGCGTTAGTAGTTATCTACCAGCTTGGCTGACGAAAGACGAAACTATCCAGACAATGCTGGTTGAATTGTTCCCTCTAATTGCACTGGGCAACGTCACAATGAACATGGGCATGGTCTGCTGGGCCCTTGTTGGTGCGCAAGGACGATATCGCTTGGCAACTACAATTGCTGTTGGGAGCTCATTGCTCATCACTCTCCCCGTCGGGGCAATCATGACACTGTGGTTGAAAATCAACCTCCAGGGTTTGACCTTTGCCGTTGTCGTCGGTTATTCCACCTCGGCAATGTTATTGTCTATAGTTTTACTCATGTCAGATTGGGAAATGCTGTCAGAAAAGATTCAGGAGAGAATGGAAGAAGAGGATTCTGATTCCGACTCCGATGATGATAGCTCATCTTCGTCTTCAAACTCTGGTGACGAAAGCAGTGCTAATCAAGCATCACAGTACGGCTCAATCGCTGCTGGTTCAATTGCTGTCGGTTCTTTTGTGATACCTCCAGCCACTCCTGGAACTATGATACCTCCACCTCCTCCACCCCCCCCAAGAGGTAGCCAACCAGGGAGTGGTACAGCAAGGTTTGATCCTTATAGATCAATGTCGTCAAGCCCGAGATCATTGGGAGCTGAATCACCCGGTACGCCGAGAACACCAACAAGACAGCCCCGATATCGACCAATGACGCCAGACCAAAAAAAAGCAGAGAGTCTTGCCAAGCTTCGCACTCTCAGCAAAGAGCACAGTGGGCTTAGCCTTCCTGGCACCCCAGGCTCACCAGTTCCTGCAGGCTTGCCTAATGGCCCTGGCTCACCCATGAACTCTGGTCAGTCCATTACCCCAGGTTCACCTAATGCGTCACGATCAATTCAAAGTAATTTTGGTCGTCAGACATCTGAATATTCTACTGCTTCCAATTTTGATGGTGGATCTAAAAGAGTAGTGAAAGGCCGCCGCAGACGCATTCATTAAATGTTGCGATGAATGTTTCCATGCAGATTATGTTGCCCATTTTGTAGGCAGCTTGAGTGTACTAATAATGTAACGTTAAGTTATTGCTAGATACAAAAATGAATTGGTTTGTACAGTAGACAGAATGATGGTTGCAGAACTTTGAAAAGAGATGCCTCGTCGCCTCTTAGGTTTTTGTTCAAGGCAAAAAGACTAGCTTTTCCAATATCAAATGTGTCCGTATTTCTCATCATTTATCTGTCTACGCTGTTCACCCACAGGACGCCAGACCTATTTGAATGTTAGATAAAGCTGGACTGCACCTATCATATTGCCCTCTTCATTAGACTCCTCTTTGGATGTGATTCAACAAATTTCATCCTGCAAGTACACGCACTGCATCTCGCAGCCGCTCCTATTGCCCAAGCAGACTCTTGTCTCAATCTTAGGCACTCCAGAATCTCTGCAATTCGGTTGCATCTCTCCATCGGATCAAATGGCACCCCTGCCTTTCGGAGTGCGTGGTGAAGTTTTCAAAGACAAACAGGGCACAGAAAACAGGGGTGAACCCGCTTGCTCATCCATATTGTTGATTCCATCCATGACACATTGGTAGAAGACACAATGCCCCAAATGGTAGAGGTGGCAGATTTCATGGGCCATTGTAACGAGAGCCCGACACTGGATTACCACCTGATGTTGTGTCATGGCACCAGAAACGCCCAAGACCTGAGGCCAGGAGGTTGTCTTGCTAAAACAGCTTCCTCCAGATTTTTGCCAAAAGTCACCAACCACCTTACATGGAAGTCAGGGAGAAACCTAGCGAATGAGAAGATCCCGGCGCCCTTGTCAGTGTATGCCTCGCCAAATACAAAAATACAGAGTTCTGACAGAGATACAGGTCCAGCATGGTCACTCCCATCACAAGAAAGGTGCCGTCTACACTCCCCTTGCGTCGGCATAGGATCCCGTGGATAGGCCCTGTGCGGAACTGCCAGAGGGGATGGTATCAAGCAGAGAGCCTCCCAGCTTCTGCCTTTAACAATCTAGCCATTTGTTGCAGGGAACACAAAAGGAGGCTTCCATGAAGGCCCAGGCTATCTCTGTTGGATGGCTGTTTTTCCTAGGTGGGAAAGTCCGTATCTAGCAAAAGCTAGCACAATACAAAGATACCTGTCGTTCAGCTTTTACCCCATTTTTACTAGTTAAATTTACTAGTTAAATCGGCCGTGAAACATTGGTAACTTTACCAAGCAAGATCATCTCAACAACTCATTCCAAATGCTCATATGAGCAAAATGTCACCATCTCCAAGAGATGTAGATGATGACAAATCTTTCAACCATAGTCCAACTCCTGATATTCATTGAGTTCTGCCTTGGTAAAGTCAGACCTTTTCAGCTGAATTGACGTCTCGATTCAAAAAGTCATACAATAGGCTAACAAAAGACCAAAAAACACAACCAAAAAGAATTGTAGAATAGGTACTGTCTACTTGTGAGCACACTGCTTATCACCATTGTTGATGATTGACTACGGTATTGAATCCCGGTACCATTGTCAGTCCGATGCGTCTAGTACGGTTGCCACTGGACAACAGACGGCACTATAAAAAGCTGATGCCCTCACCTATGCAACATAGGTGAGGAGAGCGTAGCGTGGTTTGGCCACGTAGTCCATAAGGATTACACGGCGCAACGGCCATGGTAGTTTGACGATGAATCAACATCGCGTCAAACGCTTAGATAATGATAAGTTAATTATTAAAATTAGCTTACAAAAATACTCCTCTATTGCCGTCCAATGCCTCATTGAGGCATGTTTGGATTGGTAGTGGCGGAGGTCCGCTAGAACGTATTCAAATCCATTCGCGGCATTTTCGAACTTTGCGGATGAAAAGAATTATCTCACCTCTACTCAATATTTCATTCACCACTAAATTTCTTGCTGATTGCCGTTAGCAATTTATTCATTGAGACGTCGTTAGAAGATTCCATCAAAAACATTTGAGGGGTCAATCAAATTACGGCGACCATTGCCGCGGCAATGGTCGCATGGATCGTGCCATGGTCACCCATTGTTCCGCTCCCAGTGGTTGAACACCACAGAGGTCAACATACTATTCCTGTGTACTAGACTGAAATAGCCTATTGTTTTTTGGACAGGATCAAAAATTAGGTCAAATGGCAAACCATTTATTCTGGGGGAATGGATGGTATGTGGAATGGATATGTGTGTAGGACTTAGTTTTATTTATAGTGCGGGGGGTACCTAAAAAAAGGAGGCGATCCAACAGATGGTTTCCCACCTAGGAAAAAATGTCATCATTGTCAAGGCAGTGTTTGTGGCGCCTCCTTCTCCATCAATCTTGCACAGATAGATTTTTCTCTTCTGTCAAAAGAGGAAATTGTGCAGTTGACCTCCCCGAGACTTACCCCAGACTAACTGAGGGAATATTTCCTCAATCTGCATGTCTGCTCCATGCAGCAAATAAGCCAGTTGTCTGTCCATGGTAGGATCTTTGATGCGAAGCACCGGGATGATGGCATCTGGAGCACTCACCACAGCACAAGAGGCACATAATGTGGGGTGCAGCTTCCAGGCCTGCAGTTGTCCACTGAGTTTGCTGCTTTCTCTCTATATATTTTCTCGCTGAATCTTGGATCGGTGGTTACTTTGAATACAATGGATAAGTTTGACATTATTGACCAATACTATCACTACTGGTAGGTATAGTAAGACACATGACTCGACTTGCTCTAGATGGTGCTGATTGAGATGCTGCAAGCAATCCCCCAAGGGGAAACACGTGTATACCACATTAGGGAGGTGTGTATGGAATTGCTAACAATGCACGACTGAAGTCAAGTGCATGACTTGTGATACATTTTATCTGCCAACTGCCAACAATATGCCCGAGGGGTGTCATTCTATTATAAGCATATTGTCCATTTCTGATCAATCAGAGATGATACATCTCTGCCAATACTGTACGGTCATTTCCATTTCCACCACTCTCAATTATCTTACCTCCTTTTCTGTGGCTGCAGGCTTGTCCTTGGCTATTAGGGCAGTTCTTGAATTGAAATTCCTCATATGGTAAAAAATGAGGAAATATGGGCAACACAATAGACTTGAAGTCCCAATTGATTGATTGAGTTGACCATAATGATTGCCTGGGTCTTTGGTGGCAAGCCTGTCTTGCCAATAGAAGTCCAACGGCAGATACCACCATGACAAATGAGTTTTTAGTGATGCGTGACATGTAGTCATCCCAGGAAAGGAATAATCTAGGTTGGTTTTGACGCCAACTCGGATCTAGATTACACCAGGAGGACTTTAGATTACAAGTTTAGATTATTTGCTACACTACGTACTATACTATGTAATCAAAATCATTGTACCTTGTTTTAAGATGAATAATTGACTGATTATTTTTTACTTATCTATGTACGATGCTTATTAATTGTACGGTAGGACCCGTCATAGCACCCTGGGTCCAATGTAGGGCCGTCCTGGCAACAGATCCCAATTGCGCCACGACCTCAATGTAAATCAAAAGAAATCCCAGGAGCTAGGTACAGATGGCCTCCTTGGGAAGTCAACCTCAAGGACCTGGATATATCATCAGGGGTGCGACGGGAATACTGGCTCCTGGCAATTAGAGCGGCAAGGGAGGCTCTTCGAATACGGCTACGACAACAGCAACCAAACACTGGCGATGCGGTGGAAACCGAGACCACAAATTGAGAGATGGGCGTTTATCTTTTTTCTCACACACTAT